>PVLD010009664.1:0-75610 GCA_004027595.1 Dinomys branickii
CAAGTAGTTTGGTAAGAATCCCATAGCAGAGGTAGTAGTTAGTATTTGAATTTAATTTTATTCGATCTTAGACAAAAAACTAGTGTACTAAAATGTCTTGTAGCTTTTCTACCTCAAACTTTTTAAAGTATTGTCTAGAATTGGAAAGAAAAACATCAGGAAACTGGAGCAGTCCTTAAACCTCCCCTCCATTTTATATAGATTGAGTATTTGCTGCCACGCTAACTATAGAAATTAGCAGTCCTCATTTTTTGTGCCTTTGTTCCATATTATTTCTAATGTCAAGTTTTAAAATTTGTGTTCTATCCTAAACCTATATAGATTTTGTTTATAGTTCTATATTTACATGGATTAAATGCTCATCAGTATGTGAGGTGTGTTTTGTTTCATCTTCGGTTAGCTGGATTTTATTTATAAACTTATACGCAAATAGTTAATAGATGTTAAATTCTATGAATTCATTTGAAATACAACTTGAGGCCATGTTTTCTTTGCCTTTTCATTCCATAGATATCACACTAATCTCTCTGGCATTATATGTTGCCGTGGAAAGATCAGTGGCCAGTGTGATTTCTTGAACTCTTAACACTTATACAGATGATGTGCACTTACACTTTTAGGTGATCTTTTTTGCTAGTGTGAAAAATTCATTCCTTACCCTTAAAATATAGTTAATCATTCTGTGTCAATTTTTCTTGAAACATTATGCCTTTCTGATCTGTAGATTTATCTTTTTGAGTAAGATTTGGTAGTCGCATCTTTGACTCCTTCCTTTCCATGGATACCAACGGTATTCATGTAGGATCATTTTTTCTGTCCTTAATAATATCTATTACTTATCTGATGGTTTTCAACTCCTCCTCTTCCCCGGGAGGAGGGCCTGACACATGCTAGGGAAGTTTTGTACCACTGAACTACATCCTCATTCCTTTTCATCTCAAATTTGTAAAAAAAAGTTGATTGTCTCAAAGCTTTTATTTTGTCAACATGTAGCAGTAGTTTAGATGTTGTTGTATGGATATAGCATAGTTTGTTTAATCATTTACATGGTGAATGACTGGATTTTTTCTGGATATTATGAATCTAGCTGCTATAAACATTGGTGTGTGTGATGGGTGAACATAAGTTATTGCTCTGGGATAAATGCCTAAGCACATAATTAATGGGCCACTTGGTAGTTGTACGCCTAGTCTAAGAAGCAATTTAAATATTATGGAGTAGATGTTTTATATTTCTGTCAGCAGCATATGATCCAACCAGTTTCTCTACATCCTTGCCAGCCTCTTCTGTTACTACTTTTGTTTTAGCCCTTCTGATGGCTATGTAGTAAAATCTTGTTGTTTTCTAGTTTTATTTATTGTAATCAGAGAATATACTTGCTATGATTTCTTTTTTAAAAAAGGTATGCTGAGTTGGGCGTGGTGGTACATGCCTATAATCCCAGCACTTGGGAAGCTGAGGCGGGAGGATCACCACAAGATGGAGAACACCTTGGGCTACATAGTGAGTTCAAGGCCAGCCTGAAGTACCTGGCAAAACTTTGTCTCAAAAAGCCAAAAAAAAATTTTTTTTTTTTGCTGAGACTTATTTTGTGACCTAACATGTGGTCTATCCTGGGAATATCCCATGTGCTGGTAGGAAGAATTTTATAGCTGTTGGGTTAAATGTTTTGTAAATGTAGATAAGGTCTATTTGGTCTGTAGTATAACTTAATTCCAATTTTTTTTTGTTAATTATATGTTGGAGAGCGGTCTAGATGACCTGTTCATTGATGAAAGTGGGGCATTGAAGCCGCTATTATTGTATTAGAATCTATCTTTCCCTTTGGGGCTAGTAATGCCTGCTTGATATAATTGGGTATACCAGCATTGGAATGAATGAATGAATATATATATATATATATATATATATATATATATATGGATCACTATATTATATAGTGATCTTCTTTATCTCTTTTTATGTTTTTGAATTTTGTTTGTGAATTGTCTTTTAATGTTTTATCTAATAGATAGCTACTCTTGTTTGCTTTCGGTTTTCATTGGCATGGTATATCTTTTTTCATACCTTCCCCTTTCAATTTGCTTGCATCTACTGTTGAACTGAGTCTGTGGTAGGCAGAGTATTGTTGGGCTTTTATTTTAAAAATCTATTTAGCCAGTCTATATGTTTTATGTGTGGAATTTAATCCATTTACATTCAATTTAATTATTGATAAGTATAAGCATACTCCTGCCATTCTGTTTTTTTTTCCTAGTTGTTTTATATATTTCTTACTCCTTTGTTTCTTTCTTGTTCATCTTTGTGAATTGGTACTTTTTTGTATTGATAAGGTTTGATTCTTTTTTTCTCTTTTGTATATCTACTCTGCTGTTGGGTTTTATACTTTGGCCTTTTTTTTCTTTTTGCAATATATAGTTATCATCTTTTCTCTTCATTTCTTGTGAGGCCATCTAGTGGTGAATTTCTTCAGTGTTTGCTTATCACAAAGGGTGTTTACTTATCCTTTACTCCCCCAAAATAGTTTTGTTGGGTATTGTATTATTGAGCAGAATATACTCTATTGATTGTATATTTTGTTGGGTAATGTATCTTGAGCAGAATTTTTTTTTCTTTCAGGACTTTGAATGTTTCACCTTAGTTTCTCTTGTTAAATTTCTCCTAAGAAGTCTTCTGGTGACTCCCTTAAAAGTGACCTGATGCTTTTCTCTTTCTGAGTTTTAAAATTCTCCTTGTCTTGTAGTCTTGACTGTTTTACTAGAATATGCCTCAGAGAGAATATTTTCTTTTGTTAAATCTGTGAGGGGTTGGTCCTTTGGGTTTCTTTGATCTGCATATTCATACATTTTCCTAGATTTGGAAAGTTTTCAGCAATTATTTCATTCAATAGCTTTTCTATGCCTTTTCCTTTTCCTCTCTTGAACACCAGTAATGCAAAAGTTTACCTGCTTAATGATGCCTGAGAAGTCTTAAAAGGCTTTCTTTGTTCTATAAACAATTTTTTTTAAAAAATCTGACTGGGTTATTGTCTTCAAGCTCAGAAATTTATTGTCCTATTTGTGCCATTTTGCTGTTGAGACTCTTGACTAGGTTTTCAATTTCATGTATTAAGTTCCTTGGCTCCAAGATTTGATTGGTTCTTTTATGATATCTATCTCTTTCCTGAACTTCTCATAACACAAATTGTCTTCCTAATTTTGAACTATCTCTTTGCATTCTCTTGTATCTCATAAAGTTTCCTTAAATCATGCTTTGAAATTCTTTGTCAGGTGATTTGCTGATCTCCTTTTTCTTGTGGTCTGTTGCTAGAGCTACTGAGTTCCTTTGGGGGTGTCATGACTGACTTTGTTTTCTTATGCTTCTTGTTTCCCTATGTTGATTTTTGTGCATCTGGTGGGTCAGTTGCTTCTACCAATTTTGTAGCATGACTTTAATGGTAAAAGGCTTCTGTTAGTGATGTGTTCTAGGGTGTTGGTTGGCTGTGCTGCATTGGCTTTGGTTCCATCCAGGTGGGTTCTTCAGTGCGGTGTCTATACAGCTTCTTCAGCTGTAGTTAGTGCTGACAATTTCTATGGATGTCTTGGTGACTTAGCTTTCCAGGGTAATAGGACTGCACCACCAGCAAGGATGAAGCCACCTTAGGCAAGGAGCATTCACTGTCAGCTTTGGGGATGGTGCACCTGGGTTCATAGGTGGGTGCCTGTCAATTTCTGAAAGTTATGTGAAAGTAAGGCCACTGTGGTAGGCCCAGGTGGCTATGACTGAGTAGCATGCTTGGTAGGAGGATGTCATTAACTGAGGGCCACCTGGGGGTGTGCTACACTAATGTGTCCAGATTGGGTACCTCTCAGTATCTGAGGGCTGCACACAGAGCTTTGTGGAATGTTCAGGGAGGTCTGCTCAGCTTCTTTCCAGGGTTGGGAATGTGGCAGGTCTGGGCTTCTGAGAATCGGCTGCTCAACAGCTTCTTGTAGCCACAGGAGGATGGGTGGGCTGCCAGGTTGCTTGCTGGGGGCCTCAATGTTCCACACCACACAGGAAAGCTTGCTGTATAGTTTCCCAGGGCCATCCTCTGGGCTGAGTTGCTCAGGGCAGCTGTATTATGCAGCCAAGCATATGGCATGTAGGCTGGACCTTCTGGCTACTCCTGGGACAACAGGAAACTGGGGCCACCTGACTCTTCTGGGGACCTCTAAAGGGTAAACTGCTCAATGTTGGCTGTCAAGATTCTTCCTGGGATGATAGGAAGGGGCACCTGACTAGTTGACAGGGATAGGTTTGTGGAGCCATTGTGGGCAGCTACCATGCCGCTTCACAGGATCCCGGAGGGTAAGGCCTCAAGCTGGCTCCATGCAGCAAGAATCTGGGTGAAGGTGCACACAGTATGGGTTGAGCTCTTTCTCTGGGGTCAATTTCATGGTGTGAAAATTCAGCAGCCCTCTAAACTAGGCTCTGGTCCCATAAAAGGCTGAAAGGATCTTGCGGTGGTAAATAGCTCAGGTGTTTGTGCTGTGAGTAGCGCTAGCCAGGAGCCTCCAGATCACTATAACTGAAGTCCTTGTATCCCGGTTAATATCCAGAGACAGAATGGTAGATGCAGTGTGCTTAGTTCCCTTCCTTCCAAGGCCACTGTAATTGTCTGCACTCTGCAATGACCCGTCCTGCGCTCACTTTCCACCTCCATTCCCCACCAGGTGGAATAATCTAAGCTCTACTTCCAAGGCTTGTGGGCAGGGTGGGAGAGCAGGCTCAGTCGCTGGCGCTAGGCCAGGGGGACGCGATCTGGAGTGCTGCTCAGCGCTGCTTTCCACTGTGGTGGGCCCCGTGTTGGACTGCAGGCCTAAGGCCTGGATTTAATTCTCTCTACATGCACCAAGAGAGAGCAGATGTCTGGCCACACTGTGCTGCTCAGCATGTTGGGGAAAGAGTGATACAGGTTCTTTCCTCCCTGGCTCCTTCAAAGGGTCTCTTATATTAAAACCAAGTCTCCCACCTGGTGCCCCATGTCTTGGAAAGGAGGATCAGCGTGTGGGTTGCTGCTCACACGGGATATAGTGGGTTGGAGGGACTTCCTCAGCCACTATGTTGCAGCACCTTCTGACATCTCACTGGGGTTTCAGTATTCATACCCCTGACGGCTAGTGGTGTTGAGCGTCTTTTTGTGTGTTTATTTGGCATCTGTTATGTCCTCTGTATATCTTTAGGTCATTATATAATTGCATTGTTTTTAATTGAGTTTTGAGTTCTTTGTATATCTATACAGTATACTGATCCTGTGTTAGAGGTGTGGTTTGAAAATATTCTCTTCCATTTGTAGCTTATCTTCTTATCCTCTTAATAAAGTCACAGAGCAAAAGTTTTAATTTTGAAGCCCAGTTCATTACTGTCTTCTTTCATGTGATTTGGTATGGAGTTTAAGATCTCTTTACCTAGCCCTAGAGCCTGAAGGTTGTGTTTTTTACTGCTTAGAGTTTTATGCTTTATACTCAAGTTCTATGCATTTTTAAGTTAATTTAAAAAAGTTTTTTACATTTTAAAATTTTTTGTATGAGGTGTGAGACTTAAAGTTCTTTTTTTCTGATTATAATCATAAGGACCAAGTCTTGGAAAGGCTTCTTGTGGGTCTGCTTCTGTTTTATATATAATGGCCAAGGATTTATTTGTAACTTTGTGGGAGGACTAGGGGGGGTGTGGAAGCCATATACCACTTTTGAAATTGAAAATGATTCTTCAATTAAATTTTTGCAAAAGGAATTTTTTTGGTAAATAGAGGGTAAAATATGATTTCTGTATCTATTGGGGTTTTCTTACCCCTTTTGTGGTCAATAGGCTGTTCATGTGCATCTTTGTGTTTACATGCGAGGTACTTCCTTAAAGATAACTAGTATCTTAAATATTTATAAAGAAACCTGCTACTGATTTGATTCAGGAGTAAATACATATAGCGCAGTGGGAAGAGAACACTGTCCTTGCATCAGACCTGTCACACCGCCATTAAGAAGCATGCACTTACTAAAAGGTGGCAGCTTTTAGAGTATTAATGGAAATTGGATGGAGGGCCCAGAGAGTCAGCCAGGAAATTAATAGGACCATGTTCTGCTAGATACTTTGTTCAGCCAAGAATAAGGAGTACAGAAGAAAGATCTTTAATTTCTGCGCTTATTTTTCTTTGCTGCCTCTCCGAGGCCTTGGACTCTTGGCCTAATTGTTCTGTATAGTCTGGTGTGTCTGGTTCATTAATCGTTGCTTTCTGGGAAATATATTTCATAACTTATGTGAACAGCTAAAAAAGTTCTTGAGGATTCACAACCAGTATTAATGAAATCAAAGGAAGACCTTCTTAAAGTATTTTAGTCTTTCAGCTGGTATAGTTACTATGTATTAGTTTGAGGTGTACTTTAAGAGCTTCCAGTTCGTGGAGGAAACAGGAGAAGAACTACCTCATAACTCACTCTTAGGGCAACTACCATTTTGCTGGTATTGGTACTATGAGAACTGCAGGTGCTTTTAATTGAAAAAGTAACTAATCAGGTGATTTTTAAGGCTGACATACTTGGTACTTTGCCAGGTGGTTAATAGAGTCTGCCAAAAAATGTATACACAATTCAGGAAAAAAAAACTTGTATAAAAATTTTAATGCTAAACTTGAGACATCATGAGATTAATGCATGTTACCTTTGGCCTCTACAGTTACAAAAGTTACTCAAAGTGGCGGCTTTAGCTTCCAGACATATCTTAGTACCATGAACTGTTGCTTGGGTAACCCTGGTCACTGAGATTACTGCACATGCATTTTCGATTTCTTCTCTAAAGATGAGCAATGTAGTGGGTTTTCTGCAATGTACAACAACCTCTAGGGTCCCCAGTACAAAGGTAATATCTGTTGAAAAAAAATCATACAATTTTTCTTTTCCTGAAGTGTGTATACATTTTTTTGGCAGACCTTGTATATAACTATTTAAATTGAACTGAACTAAGTAACCAATTTTTAGCAACAAAGAAATCAGAATTCAACGTCCTTATAAGGTGATTAAAAATGGGAGAGTTAAATGTAGTGATTTGATTGTAGGCAGATGTTATTTATGGCTTGATTGAAAAATCTTTGTCAAACTTTAGTTGTAACTCTTGTAATGTTGTCTCGAGTGTTTTTATTTTAACTTATTTTCTCTAATTTACCATTGGTATCGATTGGTTGGATATTGAGCTAAATTCCTGGCCTTGTGTAGGTATCTCTTAATTGTGACAAAAGACTACAAAGTGAACAGGTGGTGAATACTGAATTCACCAATTAGGTATTAGCCATTAGTTACCCAGATAATGTTTGTATAGTTTTAATTCTTTACCAGCCTTCCTTCCTTCCTTGGTTAGGAGACTTATTAACAGTTGTTATAGTCAAGGAATAAAAAACTTTCTCATATTTATACTGAAGCACAATGAAAGAGCTAATTACCATATAAGAAGCTGGAATGGCAGGCCCTGGAATTATAACCTGAAAGATTTTGATTTAGTGATTGTGTTTAATTTTTTATATATTAAATTCATGGCTCAACCCACCCCCAAAACTTTGGTTTCAGATGACTTCTTATTCTGACCAGGGCTTCCAAACAAAATTTTGTCTATCTCGTGTGGCTTGTGTGTATTTTAAGTACTGTCATTCTAGATCCTCAAACAATATCCATCTACTTCTTCTGATTCAGTAATATTTTACATAAGTGAGGCTGATTACTTACACACATTTTACATTTTCAGAAAGAGGTCAATAATTTTAATAGGTATTTTAATAAATTATGAGGTCTAATAGTCTCTAGTCACAGTGAAAATATTACTAGTTTATCTTCTCTTGCAAACATTAGCTCCTATTAGTTACATATATACACAAAGCTATAAAATAGACTTATGTGACTTATACGTGAGTTATAGACATTTTCAAATAGTTATTGATACATTTAAGCTTTTAATCATGGAGGCTAAAGTGAGATCACTTTGTAGATCTAAAAATCAAGCAGAAAAAAGAATATGGGGTTATTTTTATTAAGTCTCAAAATAAGGAAAAATGGTTATTCTTAAGAATTGGTAAGAAAAAAGGCAACTCAGTAGAATATGGGTAACAGACTTGAATAGACAGTTTACAAAGGAAGACATTCAAGTGGTGTATAAATATATGAATGATGCTGAGTTTTACTTCTTACCAGGAAATGCAAATTAAAATTAAGCAATACACCACACACCCAGAAAAACTGATAAAATATAAAAGATATAAAACAGTAAGTGCTGTTGTGGATAAGAAACAGCCAGAACCCCTCTTCTTAGGGTTACTATACATTTATACAATCACTTCGGAATTCTAGTTGGTAGTAGCTACTAAAGCTGAATATATTCAGGCCCTAAAACCCAGAATTTCTAGTCCTCAGAACATACCTAACTAAGTATGATTCCATATAGTCACCAGAAGATGTGCAAAGCTAAGTGTAATAATCCCATACTGGAAAATACCTGCAGAAAAGATCCACATATGCATCAACGGTAGGGTGAATAAGCAAATTGTGATATTGCCACCCAACTGAGCACAGTACAGTAGAAAATCAGACTACACATGCAACAGTATGGATTAACCTCACAAAGTTGAGCAAAAGAAGCTGGTCATGTTTTATGACTGTATTTCCAATCATTGAATAAGCAAAAACAGCGATGCTTGAAGTCAAAGTTCTTCTGGAAGTTGTTTATTTCTTGATTTGGGTTATATTGGACACATTGAAAAATTCAATTAGGTGTACATGTACAATGTGCTCACTTTTAAAGATGTGTTCTTTAAAAAAGTTTGAAAATTAGTTTTTATCCTATCCATGGTGATGATTTTGAATGAAGTGGACCAGAGGCCAGAACCACAGTCCGTGCTTGGTTATCTCTTTCAGTTGCCCATTTCTGATCTTGATCTCAATGTTTAAGACAGTCCACCATGCTGTATGAGGAAAACAAAGACTTTGAGTGTTCTCTGTTTGCTAATATTACGTTTGCTAATACTACAAAGTATTGTTGTTGGTGGCCACATAGGAAACATCTATTAGCCTTTAAACATGCAACATTTTAAATATCTATGATTACAAACAACCCCTTTGTAAATAAGCAGCAGGTACTCTTATGGGGTAATGGAAGAAATGTGAATGAGGAGGCAGTGGACCCACGTTCTGGCTGCTTTTTGCTTTCTAGTTGGGTAAATGGGTACAAGTGTGAGCCCCAGTTCTTTCTTTCTGTCCTTAATATTTTACCTACCTAAAGGAGGAAGGATGAACTCTATGATCTCTTGGGTCCTTTTAACTCCGAGATTTAAGAGCCACCGTCTGTGGGTACTTGGAAGGTTCTTAAATAAAATAACTGATCATATAACTTACTCATACCACCAATTATCACCACTTCTTTTTTTTCTGCTATGTTTAATTATAAATGTGGCTCCAATCATACACTAATCAATTCAAGGCATATAGTGAAGTATAATCTTAAGGCTGAATCACCCATCCAGGCATCTTACCTTATCTTCACTCCCAGACTGATCTCTTGATACTTTTAGAATTTGTTGCTCTGAAGCAAGGATGCTTTTCAGGAAATGTTCCATATTGGTGAAAAGGAGAAGGTCTTTGTTTTTCTTAATATACTGTAGAGAGTATGGAGACAGAGTTACTAGCCTTGCTGTTATTTCCTTTGGGTATTCTTGGATTTAGCCAAAATGTGGATCTAAGCATACTGTATATGTTTCTACTTTTAAAACAAAGTGAGAACTCCTCATTTGTTGATGGTGATTGGCAGATGGCTCACATTCCAGCTTTGCAGTTATCTATTACTTAAACAAGCTTTGAAATTCAAGCTCCTATTTTTTCACCTATAAATTAGGAATAAAAGTACTATCTATCTTAAAAGGGAACAGGAAGATGTAATGCAGTAATGCATGTAAAACTTTTGTTATATGCTTGTCATATGCCAAATGTTATGGTGGTTTCTCTTAACTCTGTTAGAGTTACCTCCAGCAGATTGTGATATTTCAGTACCTTAGTGTTGGGGTCCATATAAATGTATTTACCTATTAATACAGTAAACACATCTAATGTCTACTATGAATCTGGCTACACCAGGAAACAAAACCAACCACTATCTCTGCTCCTGGGTAGCTTGTATTTGTAGTGGGGGTTATTTGTCAATTTTCCAGCTGCTGAGACCCAATACCCAATAGCCACAGCTATGGAGAGCCCTTCCTGGTCCTCATCCTGGTCCAGGAAGTTTTTATCTGTAATCCCAAAGGAAAGTTATTGGAATTCTAGCAAGGTAATTCCAACCTTCCACTTCCAGTACAACTCATGGCATAGAGACACAGTTACATATCCAAGATGATGGAGAGCCAAAGGGATCCAAAGTCCAGCTAGGATGATGGCTAACCAGAAAAAAGTCTTTGACTCAAAGCTGAACCCAGGTTTTATTAATTCTCAATAAGGAGAGTGGCTTGGGATGAGTGACTGTGTGAGTGGCAGAAATACATGAGTGCCATGAGCTGAGCTAGGTAGGTAGTCTGAAGTCACCTGTGCAGTATGTAGAGAGAAGGATATGCAGGAGGAGTGACCTGTGTAACACAATTTTCTAATGTGTTAACTTTTTATGCCCTGGGAAGTCATAGCCTCATATCTTGAGACTCAGTTAGCATGGAGCGTGGCTGTCCATCTCTCCCAGCTCACACATGTTGTTGTATGGTGGCTGGGTAAACCTGACATATCGCCTTGCTTCAAAGACTATGGGTGAGCACCTGGGCTAGACCAATTTGCATTGCTGAAAGCCAATTAAGGGGATAAGGAAAAGTCCTAGCCAGTTCTGTACTTATAAATACATGGAAATAGGGCCAGGTTTAGCCAAAATGGAGATAATTGCTCCTCTTTCAAGGAGAGTCATCCAAGTGGTCCTGCACAACAACTTAAAGGAGGAAAGGTATAATTTAGTTTCAGAAGATTTAGGACGTGGCTGGCAGATCCCAACGAAGAAATTCACAGTGGAAGGCATGGTAGAACCAAGCTGCTTAGTTTATGGAAGTAGAGAAGGGGAACAGTGCCATAGAGGAACAGGTGAGGGGCCATATATAGTACCCAAGGTCACATCTCTGTGATCCACCCAGACACACCAGTGGGCCTTACTCATCTGCTAGGTGTTTCTAGATCTAATGAAACTGACATATCAGGATTCATGGTCACACAGGGCAAAAGAAATAATGAACAGCAAGAGCAAGTAAGTAAATGTCGTGATATTTTGGAAAGTAATATTAGAAAAAGGAACAACAGGAGAGTAAGGGACAGCTGTTGAGTTTGGGTAAAGAGGGTTGCAAATTAGGATAGTGAGGTACCTAACTGAGAAGATGACATCTGAGCAAAGGCATGAAGTATGTAAAAGGTGTGCTTTAACGCATTAGACCGGGGTTTCTCAATCACTAACATTTTGCAGTGGGTAAGTCGTTGTTGTGAGGTATCCTGTGCACTGTAGGCTGTTCACAGCATCCCTGTTCTCTGCTCCTTAGTTGTAAGTTGCGCTCTCTTCTCCCAAGTCATGACAATCAAGAATATTGCCCACTGTGCGATGTGAAGCAAAGTAACTGCTGGTTGAGAGCCACTGTCTTACTGATTTTGTTTTGTACGAGGTGTCGCTCTGTTGTCCAGGCTGGTCTCAAACTGGGTTCAAGTGATACTCCCAACCTCAGCCTTATAAGTAGCTGGGACTGGAGGTGTGTACCACCATGCCTGGCTGAGAACCCACTGCCTGAGGTAGAAAGAACCCTTAAAAAAGGAGTATATCTAGTATGTTTGAAGGACAGGAGGGGAGAAACTGTGGAGTTGAGTAAATGAAGAGTAGTAGGTGAGAAGAAAGGGGGCCATTCGTTCTTTTGTTTTTACTCTGAGTAAAATGAGAAGCCACAGCAAGATTCTGAGCAGATCTTGTTTTTATTTAAAAGGACCGTTCTGACTTCTGTGTCAAGAATAGACTGAAGAGAGGCAAGGATGGACTCAAGGAGGCCAGTTAGTATTCTAATGATCCTGACAAGAGATGGTGGTTTGCACCAGGCTTGTAGCAAGATGGCTGATGAACACTTGTCAAATTCTTGATATGGTCTAAAGATAGAATAGCAAATACCTAGTGAATCTTGGGGTATATGTAACAGCAGTTTCAAGAAAGGCTTTAAAGTGAAAAACCAGAGTCTCCATTGTTGAGATGAGGATGGTTTTAGGTAGAGCAGGTTTGGAAAGATCAAAAATTGAATTTTTGATTTGTTGAGTTTGTGATACTTAATAGACCTGCAGGTAGAGATCGCCAGTGAGCAATTGGACTTATGAGCTAAGTTAGAGTCCTGATGGAGTTGAAGAAAAAGATTTGGGAGTAGTTATCTTAGCTACTTTTCTTGTTGCTGAGACAAAATACTTGATGCCCAGATTTAGGGAGGGAAAGGTTCATTTAGCTCACAGTTTGTGGGGTTTCAGTCCACAATGAATGTAGGTAATGTGGGTGACCATTCACAGTGGTGGAAGACAGTAGAAGCAACAAGAGCAAAGGAGGAGGAATGAGAGAAACAGCAAGCCTCTTTCCCAGGCTACCCTCCCCAGGGTGGGGGTAGCACTCACACCTATAATCCCAGCACTGGACCATGAATTAATCACAAACTCCAGAAGCCTGCTCCCATGACTGCATGAACCTTTGGAGGGACATCTGGACGTAAACTATAGCATTCTATCTCTGGCCCCCAAAGACTCATTCATATGGCACTTTAGTATGTAAAAGCCATTTTATGCCAAGTGCATTTTTTTTATGCCAAGTGCATTTTATGCAAAAGGCATTTTTGTCAATCTGTAAAAGTTGCCAAAGTCCTAACAGTTTCAGCATTGCTGAAAAGTCCAAGTCCCAAGTCTCTACGATCTAAGGCAAACTCTTAGCTGTGAGCCCTTCTACCAATTGAAAAGAAAGTTAAACACTTCCAACATTCAATGGTACAAGATAAACATTACCATTCCAAAAGGTACAAAGAGAGGAACACAAAGCATTGGGACCAAAACAAGTGCAAAATTGAGCAGGGCAAACATTAAGTCCTGTATTTCCACGTGGAACATCCATAGCAATCTGTGGTAAATTGTGAACTCCAAAGGCCTTACATACTTCCACCCCTATGGCACTTCACGGGAGCTACACTTCTGATTGTAGCTCCCATGGCTTCTCTCTTGGCCTGGCTTTGCTCCCTTGCTCCCTCCTTGCAGGTTTCCTCAGATGATCCACGTTCCTGTCTCTTCTAAACTTCTGGGCCTCACAGCTTCACACAGTGCCTTCTCAGGGGCACACTGCTTGGCCTCCTAGGCCTTCTTCTGAAATCTCAGTGGAACTTTTCTTAACCTCACAAATCCTGCATTCTATGTGCACCTAAAACCAGTGCCACATGGATGATGCCTTGGTCTGCTGCCACCTGGATCAGTAGCCACGTTTTCCTCTCCCTTGGCTGAAGGAGTTGAGTGCATGGATTGCTGAGCGCTCTGAACCTGATTCTGAGGGACAAATTCTCTATACTGCCACCATTCTGGAACATGGTGCTCTGTCACTTTCTTCTCAGAGCAAAGCCTTTCACTTTTTCAGTTCTGAGGCTGCAGAGGTTGGGGTACTGCTGCTTATGATGTCCTTAGGCCATCTTTTCTATTCTCCTGTTTCTTCTCAGCAGTCAAGATTACCACTGCACTACTGTTACAGTCCATAGCTTTACTGGAGTTTCCTTTCTGGCCAAACTCAAAGAATTTTAAATCATCCTGCTGGGCTCTTTGCTCTTGATTCTCAACATAAATCTGGCTAGTAGCCCCCAACAATAGTCATGGCACTGTCTCAACATTCAACTGCCTTGAAATTTTTTCTGCCAGTTTGATTAGTCCACTGCCCTTAATCTTAGTCTCAGGCATATGGAACAGCCTAAGGTGTTCCAGAGCTGCTCTTTCAGGCAACATCTCTGAATCTTTCCACACTCTTCCCACAAGCAATTCTCAAAGGCTCTTGAACCACATAGTCAGGTGTAGTCACAGCAATGATTCTACTTCTCTGGTACCAAATTTCCTTGGTTATTTTTCTCTCCTTGCTGAGACAAAATACCCAACACCCCAAATTAAAGAAGGAAAGGTTTATTTAGTTCTCAGTTTGTGGAGGTTGCAGTCCACAATCAGCTGGCTTCAAGGCAGGGTAGTGTGGCAGAGGAGAAACAGTTTATGGATGCAGAAGACAGGAAAAGCAACAAGAGCAAAGAGGGAGGAAGGAGGAGCATGAGAGAAGAAACTTTCTGTCCCTTATATTGTGTGAAGTTTACCTACCAGAGGGTGGGTGTAGCATTCACTCATACTTCCAGTATTGGACCATGAATCAATCACAAACTCAAAAGCCCATCCCATGACTGCCTGAGGCTTTGGGGCAACATCTAGACAGAAACAATAACAACAACTGACACAACTTAAAGCTGGAAGACTGACTGAGACTCTCAGGGCAGCGAATATAGACAGAGAAGTGGAGAACACAACACTCAAACTTGGATCTACAACACTGAGAGGCCAGAGAGAATCAGGACCTACGAAGGAGACAAGTAAGGAACAGCCAGAGAGATGGAGGAACACCAAAGGAAGCCAGAGTTCTGGGAGCCAAGTGAAGAAAATATATAGAAGTGGAGAAAGGGATCAGATCAATTGCAGCTGACAGATAAGGCCTGTCATTGACTTTTTGTAGTGATTTATAGGAATTGGGCTATAACAGAATTCTACGGTCTAGGTGACCAACATCACCAAGGTCTTAGTCACTTTTCTCTCATTGCTGAGACAAAATACTTAACACCCAAAGTTAAAAGAGGAAAGGTTCATTTTGCTCAATTTATAGAGGTTTCAGTCCATAATTGGCTTGCTCCAAGGCAGGGTGGCACATGGTATAGGGGCAACCGTTCATGGTGGCAGAAGACAGCAAAAGCAAGGAAAGGTGGGGGGTGACTCTCCTCTGTCCTTTATTTTATATGCAGGCTACCTGCCCTAGGGTGGGTGTAGCATTCAAACTCCTCTTAATCCTAGCCAGAACTGTGCCAAATCTGTCAACGGATTTATCCCACCCTCTATCCCAGCATCACACAGTCCAGATTCAGCCAGCTCTGAAAAAACCCTATTACCACATGAGGCTCTGGGGAGACATCTAGACACAAGCCACAACATTCTTCCCGGACCCCCCAAAGATTCATGCACATCCCTTTATGCAAAAGGCATTTAGTCCATCTACAAGAATTGCCAAAAGTCCTAATAGTTTCAGCACTGCTGAAAAGTCCAAGTCCCTAATCTCCAGAATCTAAGGCAAACTCTGAGCTGTGAGCCCCTGTACAAATGAAAACAAAGTTAAACACTTCCAGTATTCAATGGCATAACATAGACATTTCAGCTCCAAAAGTTACAAACCAGGGTACAAAGGAAGTGGGACCAAAGCAAGTCCAGAATCCAGCAGGGTATTCATTAAGTCCTGTAGTTCCTTTTGCCATATCCAAGGCACCCTGTGGCAAGATGTGAACCCTAAAGGGCTTGGGTGGCCCTGCCCCTATGGTGCTTCTGGTGGTTGTAGCTCCTGTGGCTTCTCTCTTGGGCCTGCTCTGCTTCCTCCTTGCATCTTTCCTCAAAGGACTCACATTCCTGGTTTCTCCAAACTTCTGGAGTCTCCAGTGCACCTTCAGTTTCACACTCACAGTGTCACACAATGCCTTCTCAGGGGCAGACTGCCTGGCCTCTCAGGCCTTCTGAAATCTGTGTGGAAGCCTTCTTGTCCCCCACAACTCTTCCATTCTGCATGCACCTATAACCAATGCCATGTGGGTGATGCCAAGGTCTGCTGCCAGCTGGTGCAGTAGTTAGGCTTCCTTCTCTCTTGGCTGTAGGGCCTGAGTGCATATGAACCAAATCTAGAGGAACAACTTCCCAAGGCCACTGGCATTCTATGATGTGATGCTCTCTTCTCAAAGCAAAGTCTTTCACTTATAAAATTTGAGGCTGCAAAGGATAGAGTAGTGGCTTACACCTGTAATCCCAGCACTCGGGAGGCTGAGGCAGGAGGATCACTGTGAGTTTGAGGCCAGCTTTGGCTACAAAGTGAATTCAAGGCCAGTCAGAAGTGCAGAGCAAGACCTTGTGTCAAAAAGACCACACACACACACACACACACAAACAGAAAACTTTGTCATATGTAGTTTGGGAAGCAGGCTGAATGTTGAGGCAGTGTGCCACCTAGGGAGACAGATATTCAGAAATATCTGAATAGGTCATACACTGAAGCATTGTCTTTGTTAACAGATGCATTTTAACCAAGAATAAACAATATATAAGATAAAGTTTATTACCTCTTCTGATGACTCTGGGTCTAAAGGACAGTCATGCTTCCTTTCAATGAGTTTAGAGAGAATATCTTTCTCTCTTTCAGAAATGGGCTGCTCTTCCAGCAGAATAGCACTTATGCTTTGGTCAAGCTTATGATCTCAGGAAACTGCTGACATTTGCAGCGTCGTAGAGAATGTGTCCTTGAAATAGGCCTTTAGTCCCTGGTTGAGAAAAGGAAGGGAGAGATACATAAGACTTTTAGCCAACTGCTATTAAAGCTTTGAAGTAATAGTTGAAAGGAAAATGGGGCTTGAGCTTTATCATCTTCACCTGCTTTCTCCTTAGAAGTTCTGGTGAGGTTTATGTATTGACAAGTATCAACAGGAATCTGAGCTGCTATTCTTACAGGAGGACCACTGTCGAGAAGTGGCACATCCTTTTCATCACATGTGTGCACCATGGTACACTAGTGCATGTATTTTGTTATATGCTGCTATAGAAAATTTGATTAGGAAAACGCTCTTCAGGGCCTGGCAGTAGGAACCAAAGGCCACAAATGGGAGTCAGATTTGAAATGTTGCCAAGCCTAAAGCATTTATAATCCTGAGGGATGGGGTCTGGTTCACAGAGAAAGAGGAGGAAAAAACCTGTGTATATTATAAGTACCTCATAAAATGATCTCAGAAAGCTGGGTCTGGAGTCCTGGTGGAGGTCTCCAGCAGCAATGTGTGCCAGGCAGTGGATCAATAACAGAACAAAGCTTCCCACAGATGCCAAACACACTCTATCAACAGTGTATTTTCAGCACTCTGTGTGGAGACGATACCCAAGCACATAAATGTCAGCTTCAGGAACATTTCCACTGCCTCTTCCTTTTTCTAGGTTTATATAGTCTAAAATTGAACTCCCTGAGCCTAATGGAAATTTACTGACGGGAAGATTCAGAGGTCAGGAAAAATTATTGTTCTAATTCAACTCTCTTGAATATGTCATTTTGTTCCTGTCCCTCAAGTTTTCCCGGCTACCTCCCTTTTACAGAGAACAAACTATTTGAAATTCAAAGTGAGGTTGCTTTTGTATCTGTCTCTTGTTACTGCCCTTCAATCACTATTCCCTTAAGCAATGGTTTTAAAACTGTAATGTAAAAAAGAATTACAAGGAGGCGATTTTATTGTTGGAGCCTGTCCTAGGATTTCTGGTTCCATGGGCTTTGGGCGGGGGTGTGTGTGTGTGTGACATTTCCATTTCACCCATGTCCCCAGGTAGTTGATGCAGGAGGCTGAAGAAGGACAGTTTGAAAATCACTGGCTTACATGATTCTCTGGGTTTTATTGAAATCTATTTCACAAATCTCACCTATGTTGCTCTTGGTTTGAAATAACTTCCTTGTGAATTCCTTCAAGGAGACACAGGTTAGCACTGGAGAGTCTTAGGAGATTGGACAAACTGGTATCTGTGCCTTGAACATGCTGGGGGTTAGGAGAATGACTTTTGTGTCAAATACACTTGGACCTGAGTCTCAACTCTTCCTAGTGCTGTGTTTTGGGGCAAGTTACTTACCTTCTCTAGGCCTCAATTCTCGAATTTATAACATGGAGTTAACAAGGGTTATCTGGAGGTTGTAAATAAGATAATACTTGTAAGGAACGTAGCTGAATGCATGGCACACATCACTCAGTAAGTCCTGGCTTGGTCTCCCTATCTGTAAAATGGGATCAAATTCTTGCCTGTTCATAGAGTTGCTTTAAGGCTCAAGTGAAAGAAAGCCTGGAGATTACTATGCCTAAGTGGTTCTTTTTTGGTCTGATTAAATTCACTAATAGTCTACTAGTAAGGTGAATAGAAACCATTTTCTGGTTCTCTGACAATGAAAGATATTTCTTCCTCAGGATCATTTGTCAGTAGAATGTCATGTGTGTTTACATTCTATATACACCAGCTTAGAATTACCAGCAGGCCTTTCCAATTGACATAGAGCAACTAGGGACAGGAACCATTTAGATCTTAGGAAGATGTTGACTGTGCAAGATTTCCTGAAGCTAGAACCATGACTCTTATGGGAAATACCAGTTTGGAACCACGGGGTTTGATGGCAACGACCCATGAATGGGCACGGAGCCATTAGGCTTCTCTAAGCACAAGCCAGGACCTACTTTACTGATTAGAGAAAGCTCTTACTCAATTGTCATTTATTATGCTTTAGTTAATTATTCCAAGGAAGAATAAAATACATCAGGATGTGTGAGAGAAAAATGTTCCTTTTGCTTCTGCTTATCTTTACTAGACTCTAAAATTCAAAAACCCACAGCTGGGAATGTATTTGCAGCACCTGATAGAAGAAGGAATCTTGGAAGGCATTGCCTGAGGCTTCTGTGTGGGGGGGAGCTGAGAAGCAATCTGCAGAATGATTTCTGGAGCCTGAAAAGAAAGGCAAACAAAAGCAAAAACAATCCATTTCTTAAATAACTCGCCTGTGTGCCTCAGCTGCATAGCGTTGGCCACATTAATGGGAATTAAATGCATTGAAGCATTAATTTAAATCATAGCAGCCTAAATAGAATTTAATATACACTATGGAAAACTGGAAAGGGGATTTAACTATATATTTAATACTGATGCTAGCCACGATCATCAATTTACTACCTTTTAAAGTCAGTTTACATGTTCTAGCATCTAGATGGTACTTAATTCATTTTAGTCACTTGAAAGTTCACTGCCCCAGGTGCTTTATCCTTGGGAAGATGCATTTGCGCAGGGCTTCCTCCTGGCCACTCTGACTTCCTCAGCTACCCGAGTGACTGCTCCCCAGAGACCAGAAGCTGGACTTACCTGAAGCTGGGGGGTGAGGAGATGCAGGACAGAGAGGCCGTATTGATAAACCACAAACTCCCTGGCAGAAAGATCTGTGGTTTGCGCAGTTATTAGCCCTTTCTTTTGCGTTGTCTGAGGTTTTAGAAGATCCTGCACAAAGCTTTTTGGGTCTACAGAAATCAAGAGAAGCCAGTAATAATTTCACTGATATTCTCTATGGTAACGATAGGACAACAGTAACAAGAACGACAACTTCTACTATACTCTTACTACTACTGCTGCTGCTACAGCGTAATTCAGCTAAGGAGAAGGTTTATTTTCAATTACCCATCCATCCATTACCCATCTATCTATCATCTATCCGTATGTCCTCCCATGATATATATGTACTGTGCCTCAGACTTCTGTGGCTGTCTTCATGAACTAGTGATTGAGTCTACTCAGTAAGAACGGAGAAGCCAAAAGGAAGGCCCAGAGAAGATGGCAGTAGATTAGATGATTTTCTTCTACTATGTCAGAGGGTTGTTTTTTTTTTTGTCTTTACAAGTATTCACTCAGAACAGTGTGTGGTACATAGTAATCACTAAATAAATTTTGGTTGTTTAAAAAAATCTTATTTCCTTACAAACATGTCTTTAATGGACCTTTAGACAATTCTAAATAGATATTTAGATGTTTATTGTCTTTTTATTTTGGGGAGGACAATGAAAAATGGCTTAGGTAACAAGATATAGGAAAGAATACTTAACCAATAGCCAGAAGACCCTGAGAAAGTCACTTCACTTCTTTGAGTATTGGCTCATATGTGTGTAATTTCACTACCCTATAAAATTAGAGCTAGGCTTAGTAAGTATAAACAAGACAATGTACATGAAATTGCTTTCAGAATTACAAAGCCAATATAATTGCAAGAAGGCCAAAGTAGACATGAGAACCCTTAAAGATGAGCCCATCTCTGTCCATTCTCTTCTTGGTTCCCATCAAAGGGAGGAGGAATTAATCATAAATTTGGTCAAGTTCCAGAATCAGTAACCCTTTTCTGTAAAGGGACATGTGGTTTTCCAGCCAAGAGCCAAAATTGGAGTTCAAAGCGAGTGTTTCCGATTATCATGGTAGAGGTGGGGACTCATTCCCCTAGAAGGTTTTTCCTTGCTTTTCTGTCATGGTGATTTGGCCTCCTGGGACCTCAACAGCATATGCTATCTGCATCTCTCTTTTGGCACTGCCCTTGTAGCATTTGATAGTTTTTTTATATGGAGAAGTAGGTTAAGAGCACAGTACTGGGGAAAGTCTCCCTGAAATTCAATTCCAGCTGAACTATACATTAGCCATGTGATCTTTGACTACGAACTCGACCTATTCAGAAGCTTCAGTTTCCTCGTCTATAAAATGAATAGTAGTATCACCCTCACGGGGTGGTTATAAAGATGAATTGAATTAATATATCACAAGATTTAGAACAGTACATGACATATTGTAAAGCACGCCATAAATTCTTCTTTTGACACCTCTCCCAATCATTTAAAATGGAAAATCATTCTTAGCTCATGCACCATACAAAAACAGATAGCAGGCTGGAGTTAGCCTGTGGGCCGTAGCTTGCTCATCTCTGCTCAAGTTCACAAATATTCACGGAACTGTGCTTCCTAGTGTCTGCCATCGTTGTCTTTAGAAAGGCACACGTTTATCTCCTGTTCCTCCTCTTCTATCAGGGAGGGGGGTGAGTGGAAACAGGCCTGACTATTCAGAGCAGACTGGCTACTTCTTGTTGCGACTTCCAGTTCTAAAGAGTAGTCGTGATAAAGTGATTGGGAGTCTCTTTTGCCAGCAAAGTTTTTCTCCCTTTGTCTCCCTTGCTATTTTTTTTTCCTGTGTCTTATACTTTTCCATCGATTTCCTTTGACAGTTAGGTCACTGGTATGGGGTAAGATCCCAAGTTAGATTCAGTGTTGGGAAGATAAAGGAACTTTAGGAATTCCCGTTTAGAAATTGGCTTTGATTCCTATTTGTTATTCTTTATGTGGGAAAATCTATGGGGAATCTTAGGATGGTGATATGGAGAAATCAATTATCAGTAAGGCTGGATTCTGGTATTCCTAGTTCTTGGGAGTTATACTAGCACAGGCCTTCAGGGCTCCATGGTAACTCTAAGGGGCTGTCAGGGAAGGGGGGTTACCTGGTGCGTGATACTCTTGCCCTTGTGGTTTAGCTCCTTCCTTTTGGACTTGGGACCAGAGGTCCGTTTCCTTCAGGATAGAGAATGGTGAGGTCCAGATGGTGTCAACTTTATCTGCATTGAACACAGAGGAATATGACAGCACAGTGAAGGCACAGAAATGTGGTCAAAGCTAAAAAGAGTCAGATATAGCAGCAGGTGTGACAGGCAGCTTCTAAGATGGCCTTGATGATCCTCCATGATCTGTGCCTAATACTCTTGTATCATCTCCCTGGTCTGAGTGAAGGTTGAAGGTTTCGATTTATTTCAAAGGAACAGACTATGGCAAAAGTAATGAGGTATCACTTCTGAGATTATGCTTTTGTATGTCTCTTGTCACTGCCCTTCAATCCCTATTCTGAGATTATGACACAAAAAGCCTGTGACTTCCATCTTGCAGATTCTCACTCGCTCTGAGGGAAGCCAGCTACTGCGTTGTGTGTCGTGTAAAGTCCATGTGACAAGGTGTTGTTGTCTTGGCCATCAGCCAGCTAGGACTTGAGGACTGCCAACCGCCACAAGCATGAGCTTGAAGTGAATACTTCCCCAGAAAAATCTTGAGATGACTGTAACCCAGATAATACCCTCATTCCAGCCTGTGTGATACTTTGGGCCAGAGATACCCAGGTAATCTGCACCCAGATTCATAAGTAACAGAAACTGTGAGTTAGTTTAAACCATGAAAATTTGGGGTAATTTGTTATGCAGCAATACATTACTCATACATGGGGTTTCTCTATGTCCTTCCTACAGAACCTACTGCAGTCTGCTTCTGTGGTGTCCAAGGCTCTAATTGTATCAAACTACAAGGATTGGTGGCAGAATTGAACATTAGATGAGTGACCAGCCTCACCTGCTCTTAACTTTTGATCCTCCAGCCCTAGGCTGTGTTCTTGATGTTCCACAAGAGCTGCAGTGAGGCTTTTCAGAAATGGGATTAACATGGGGCAGGCAGCAGCCTGGTCCCTGAAAGAAGTACTGACTGTTCCATAGAATCTGTCTCCAGGGTAATTCTCCAGACACACAGGCATCCCTGAGGTGATAATCTAGGATGAAATGATCAGAACTGAATTCCATGCTTGGTTTCCCTGCCCCATAAGGCTGCTTTGGGAGACTCTCTTGAAGCCCCCATCAAAAATGGAAATTCAGATCTTACTGACCGAGTCCAGAGAACAGTACCTGTGTATGCAAGAGCTGGAGGTAGCTCAGCTCCCGTTGGTACTGCAGCTGACCGCGGGCCCTGTCCAGGGCCTTCTGTCTGTCTCTCACCGTCTTCTGAAACTCATCAGAAAGATGCTGGACTACCTAGAACACGGGAGACATAGTGCCCAAGTCAAAGGGGGATGTGTTTATCTTTCCTCTTCCTTCCGTTAGCCCCTCTCCCCTTCTTTGGGCTCCCCGCTCTGCACACCACCCAACCTGGGCCCACCCACCCTGAATATTACATGGCTCCAGAGAACAATATAGCAATAGGGGAGTGTGTTCATCTCACAGAGTTCCCTTGTCTGCTTTCAGCTTACCTTCCTGGGCCAGTTCCAGACTTGTGGGTTCTGATTCCTACCCTGCTGCAGCCACATCTCTTCCTTCTGGCCTTGTAACCGGAGAGATGCTTTCCTGAGCTTTTCTGCTGCTTGCTCTAAACTCTGCAGGACCTTCTGCATGCCCAGCGCCACCTGTGCCTCCTCTTTCCATTCTTCTCTGTCTGCTGCAGAGTGCGGAGGAAAAGGGCATGTGGTAGTGGCTACCATCAGGTGTGGGGAGAAGAAAAGCGAATTGCATTCACCGGACCTGCCAGGTTTGAGCTTGGGCCTGGTCAGGAGCTCGGGAGAGATGAGCGCATCTGAGGGTGAGAGGGGACCCGTCCTCCATCCTCAACTTGTGGGCAGCTATGGGTGGTGGCATCATTCCTAGCAGATTGCCGCTGTGGGGATCTGGATCTAGGAGGTGCTGTCCCACCTTGAGAGAGCAGGGTCCGCTCTGGGCTGCTGAGCATGCTCAGAGTGCTGGCTCTCCGCTGTGTCTCTTGCAGGCGGCAGCTCTCCAGGGCTGCACAGGCCTCCTTGGCAGCCTTCAGCTACATAGGGCAGAATGTGTAAAGGTATGAGCCACTAAGGGAAGGCAGGAACTCTGGGCTGGGCCACACCACACTGTTCTCTCCTACTCCCATTCCATCCAGCTACATCTGGAGTTCCTGGGCTTGTCCAGTAACTGGGGCCTGAGCCTGGGGAATCTTGGACTGTCTGGCCTGACATGGATTTTATTCCTGTGGCTGGAGAAAAGACAAGGAGTCCACATAGCCAAAGGAAACCTGTGGCAGTCTTGGAAGACAGGTGGGACCAGGAGGTGGCACTTATGACCTATGACCTCACCTGACACCTGATGTTGTTGCCTGGAGTGTGGAGTTCCTGGGCCAAGTACCCTAGGTACTCCACTAGGCGTTCCTCCTCCCGCTCTTGGTGGTGCCAGTACTGCTGTTGGGCTCTCCGCTCCTGCTCCAGGAGGTCCCACTGTAACGTCCAGATTGTTTAGGCCTTTTTAAGCCTGCACACATGATCAGCCCTGCTTGATCTGGCTGTAGGTTCCTGAAGCTTCTGATACCTCTAGCTGCCCATGACTAAGCTTGGAGAAGCAAGGGGCGTGACTGCAGACAGGCACATACCAATCACACACCTCTTCCAAGCTCCCTCATCCTTCCCAGCTTCTAATACCTGTCCTTGCCAGAGTTCTCTGTGCCTCCTGCCCCTAACTTTCTCTTGCGAGACCAGGGTAGATAGGCATATGACAGTGGGGAAGAGTTCTCAATTTCTTCTCTGATTCCTTCATATTGATTTTTGAGACAGTAGTGTCGGGGCTCGAGTTTAAATTTTTTTGCTTCTAACAAGTATCTCTTACTATATAATCTCCCTGGCTTCTGAAACTGTAATTAGACATAATGTATGGTAAGACCCTGAATCGTCTTTATTTTGATGGGGATCTGCCAAGGTTGGAATTATTGCAGTAACTTCCTGATGGGGCTTCCTGCTCTGGTCTGGCCTGCCTCCCGTCCATCTTCTGCCAGAAGGAATTTCTAGAATGCTGATTATACACAAATACAAAAATGTCTGGAGGATGTGCCAGCCTGTTAACAGTGGCTGAGTCTGGTGGGGGAGACTGGCAGGGAGGCTGGCAGTATCTTATGGGAGGGCACAAGGGGGACACTGGTAGTGGAGGGAGGGGTCATAGCAAGAAAGGGGGGACTTCTGCATATTTGTTTCCATACTTTAAAAATGTAGTGGGCTTATAAATAATTTCTGTATTGTTCCATATGTCCAAAATTTAAGTCCTACAACGTTAAGTTATCGATCATAGGTCTACTTAGAATGCTTCGGGTGTCCCGAGGCTGGCATGGCTTTCTCTGCCTCTGTCTTCACTACCTCTTTGGGAAGCCTTCCCTGAACTCTCCTTCATGTAACTGGGCTGCCCATCCTATGAGTTCCCATAACACTTTCTAAACTACAGTCATTTGGTTGAAGCTTATGGCTAGCTAGTTTCCTCGGGATGGGAGCCCTGTCTAGTAGGTCAAGTCCTAACATTTTATCTGAACCCCAGAGGGCTCCTCTCAATATGTGGTTGCTGAATGAATTCATGCTACATACCAGACTGGGGTCTCTCATTCCTCGAGGCAAGGCCTCTAGCACCTGTACCACAGGCACCACCACATGCCAAAGGGATCCACTTAAGCACCAATGACAGGACCTGCTCCCTGGTCAAGGGGTCTATGGCTTGAGACCCAATCGAGATTGGGACAAGACCTGCGGGATACCAAGTTTTAGCGACAAGAGTTGGGGTGAGAAAGGAAGGGGTGGTCATGACAAGAAGGAAACCTCGCAGAAAGGAGTCAGAGGAGACCCTAGACCTTCTTCTATCCCTGTGGGGCTCTGAGATAGAGTAGAGGGCTTCCGGATGCCGCAGACTCTGGGCTGGGGTGGGTAATGAGTTTCCGAAATGCTGGTTTTTGAAAGGACCCAGTTTTCCCAGGGAGGATGAATGATAGGTGGCATGGTGTTTGGGGATCTCTGGGCATCTTTATTTTGGCTCTTAGCAGCTCTAGAAGGAAGTGCAGAATGGCCCGCCCCTGACTAATGACTGACTGGACCAGCCGTGCCCCTCTCTGTGTTTCACAGCATTTGCTTTCTCAGAATAGACTCCCATTCTGATCCCCCTTAAACTTTCAGAGGTTCTGCGTCTCCTCCTACCTTTACCATTGGCATCTTCCATTGAGCCTGCCAGGGGCATGGCGTTACCAGAATTGCCATCTTGCTGCATACCCAGGATGCGCACCATGAGTCCTGAGCCCTGAGGGTCTGGGATCTCCAACCCATACAGGGCTGGGATCCACACCTCTGTCCCAGGATAGCACATCATTCCTAACACAGAAGGGGAAGGCAGGGGAGCGGGTGTTAAAGGTTGCACCAAGCCCGCCTGAAGTCTTTGTGGGCTTAGAGTATCTCTTTCCTGGGAAGATCGTGTTTGCTTCCTTTGGGCACCACCTAGCTTTCTGAACTTGAACGGGAAGAAAGGATGACTCCTCAATGTAAGGAGAAAGAGATGACTGAGTGGCAGCAGACCTTTTGGGAAGCTGAGAACAGTTTCCAGGCCACACTACAAAGCGAGAAGGAACTCACGTTCTGAAGCACCTTCTGCGCATCAGAATTCGAGTGAAGGACGCCATACAAATGATACCTCCTGTGGTCCTTCACCTACATCTATCAAGTTGCACATTTTATCCTCATTTTAGAGACATGTCAGTGGCAGAGAGGTTATCACCCTGCCCTGGGGCAAAGTTAATCGACAGTAGAGCATGTCTTCAAACGCAAGTCAATTTTGACACAAAACCTTAGGGTTTTTTTTTTTTTTTGGTCACACTATGGACGCACATAAGTTTCTAGAAAGAGAGAGATAAGCTTCAGAAAGATGCTACTCGCATTTCCTTTTCCTGATTTTCCTTGTACCAGCATTGGTGGGGGGTGTTGGAGGACTTGGCTGGACTCTTCCTGAGGGTATGAGGGGGAAGTGGAAGACCGTTACAGGAAGTTGAGGCTTTAAGAGATTCTAGATGGCTTAAGGACTAGCTCTGCAGCCAGTTAACTGGAGGACCGTGGCTGGGCAAGTCATTTAACTGTCTGAAGTTCAGGTCCCCACTTAGAAAACAGTTGCCATAATGCCTGCTGTGGTGTGTGATGACCCCAGGAAATAATGAGAACGTACACTTTGTACAAAGTGAAAGACATAGCGGGGTCAGCAGGGTATTGGAAAACAGATACAACCAAGCACTGCAGGGGTGGGTGCAGTCGTCAAGCCACATAGGCGTGACCGGTGGAGCTGCAGCCCTGTCCCTGAACATACGAGCTGGGGAGCACAGAAGCGCCAGTCATTTTGGGTCTGGGGTTTCAGGCCTTGAGAGCTTTTGTCCCAGACCAGTACGTGCCCATCCTGCCACCGCTGGCTTCGATGCCACGTGCTGCCTCCAGCTGTCTGGCCAGTCTCCAAGCCTGCTGCAGGGTATGGTGCAGACTCAAGGCCAGTGCCTGTCTCATGTCCTTGATGGCAGCCTCTAGGGGTCCCTGTACCCTCCATCCTGGAGTCTCCTGCCACTGCCGGAGCACTGCAATCACTCTTCTCTGGGCCACCAGCACATTGACTTCCAGCAGGGCCTGCGACCCTCCCGTACAGGGCAGTGTCTGGCCCTCCAATTGGGAAGCCCCTTGGAGTCGGACTGTCTTCCCACTCAGTGGCTCCACAAAGGTGTCGCCAGGCAGCATCTCGCAGCCCCCCCAGTGCACGTACCTGACCTGAAAGCAAGAAATCAGGAGGGCAAAGTGAGAAAGGGCTGCAGTGTGTGGGACAGTAGAAAGCAAGGGCATGCGGGCGAAGCGAGCTGCGAGATCCACAGAGCCGGGGGAGCGGGTGGTGTGCGGCACTGGCAGGAGAGGAACGGCCCTCCTGGGTTCCTCTAACTGTAGGTCACCTTGCTGCTCGTTTTCTTCCCCAGAGTCACTGTAGTAGAAATGAGGGAGACAGGAAGGCTGAGAAGGGGAGGCAAGGTTGGGGGTCACATGCAGAGGGAAGATTCTAGTGGGAAGAGGGCATGGGGCGGGGTCTGCAGTTTGGAACAGTACATGGGGACTCAGAGAAAGGAGCTGGAAGCCAAGCAGGGCAGGGAGGAGAGCACAGGAGCATGGTGCTGAGGGCTGCCAGGAGACCTGTGTTTTCATCCAACCCAACCCCAAGGATTGGTGAGATGCCACCTGTGACTGGGTCCTCCATCGGGCCTCCCAACTCGAGGGGGGCCAGAGTTTTGGTGAGAGGATTAGAGTATGTTCCTCCAAGAGCAAGCCACTGCCTGGTTCGGGGGTGCAGAGTCACAGCCAGCACAGGCACCTCGATGCCCATTACAGGGTCAGTCATGAGAGCCCCCAGTTGGGACGTTCTCTGTGGCTGCAGGATGGGCAGAGCCATAGCTGGACGAGAAGCTGTGCTGGAACAGGTGGGGCAGGACACACACGGGAGGACGGCAGCGTCTGATGTCCGGATGCTACCTGGACACACAGGGGAGGACGGCAGCATCTGATGTCTGGATGCTACCTGGACACACAGAGGAGGACGGCAGCGTCTGATGTCCGGATGCTACCTGGACACACAGGGCAGGACGGCAGCGTCTCATGTCCAGATGCTACCTGGACGGGGAGGTGGGAGGTGTTAGTGCCCGGCACGACAGCAGCCCCTTCCCTGCCTGCGGATGTGGGCAGAGGAGCTGTGGCAACTGCTCTCTTTCACTGGCCAACTCTGCAATCATGGGGCCTCGATATCCATAAGGAACATTCAAGTGAGGACAGGGGTGGGGGAAGGATTTTCTGCTCTGTTGGTCACCAAGCCCCACTGTCCAAGGACAAAAGTCTGCTTCCAGCGAGTTCAAAAGCCTCTCCCCAGGGAGTTTGTTCCTGAGGGGCTCAGGGAACACTGCCCCATCTCTGAAGCCCAAAGTGAGGTGGGGGCAAATGAGTGGGCAAGGGTCTCACCAGTGTTAGAGTCAGTGGTAGGCACCAAGGTCGCGCTCAGCAGGTCGTATCCCAGGTGTCCAGCCTCGGGCAGTACATGCCCAGTGTCAGGGTGGATGAAGTAGCCAGGAGGTATGGGCCTTGCATGGCCACTGGCTGGAAGCATCACACAGCTGGGGCCAGGGACCAGCAACATGGTGATTGGATTCAGTCTGATGTCATCGGTGCCCTCTTGAGGGTCTGCCAACTCTGTAGGAAAGCACAGTTGGCCGAGTCCTGGCTCTGAGATAAATGAGGCAGGCTGGAAGAGGGGAGGGCTTGGCTGGTGAGAATTCTGCACTAAATGCACAGATGCCGTGCTCTTCAGGGTAGAGGTCTCATCTTTTGCTGAGTTCAGGGTAGGAGTCCACATTTGGGACAAGCCTATGTAATATAGCCAAATTTCAGGCTGGCAAAGACTGGAAGGGCCTTGGGAAATGGCGCAGCCTTTAGGGCAATGAGGTGGGTCCAGAGAATCCCAGACTCAGCATACTTGCAAGTCTTCTGGGGGACATTTTTCAGCCAGGACCAACATTTCTCAAACCAGGCCATTAGCGTTTACTAGCCAAGCTTTTACTTTCAGGAAATGCTACATCAGCTGCAGAGCTATAATTTATTATGGTTTTGTTTGTTTTCTCCTCATTTCTCCCCATTTGTGAGCTTCCTTTTTTGTGTGCAGGGCCAGCTCCTCTCTGCCCCATGTACCCCCTGTGAGCACACAGATAGAACTTGGAGGAGAACTTGTGTCTCGCAGGGCTTCTCACCCTGGGGGCACAGCTAGGTTTCCAGGGGCCCCTGGCTGTGGCTGAGTAAGGCTCACCTGGCCTCAGCAGCTTGGCCCCAATGCCAGTGCCTAGGAAACCCCAGGCTTTTAGGCGGTGGCTCTCCTGTAGCAAGGCCTGGGACAGGTGGTCCAGCACAGTGTCCATCTGGGGAACCACACTGCAGGGCCATAGGGTAGGGTCCATCAGGGCTCAGGGGCAATTAGGGAGGGGAAAAGAACACCTTTGTAGGGCCAGTCCTGGGGCCCTCCCCTCCCACCATCCATGCTCACTTTCCCTAGTTTCTGTCTTTCTAATCCCAGCCCTTGACCAGGTACACACCCTTCAGGATGCTGCCCATCCTGGGAGGACATCCGTGGCCTGGAGCCTGTCTGTGCCTTCAGCAGCCGTTTCGCCCCCATCGGTGCTGAGCAGAAAGTGGTCCACTGCTCCTGCCTGGCCTGGAGGTCTTGCTGAAGGACCTTCAGCCGACGGCTAAGGCTTGCCGTGTACTCAGCTGCCAGGTGCGCCCTCCACCTGGCCTCTTCCTCTGCTGCCCTGGCAGCAGCCTCAGCAACCTGGGTCAGAGACCACCCGCCTCTTTACCTGAAGTGGCTATAGTCATCTGGGACAGTAGCCTCTGGGACAGGACATTCAGTTTCCCCTGGGAATGCCCGAGTATTATGGGTATTGGCAATGGTATCAAGAGGGAGAAGAATTTCCAGGGATGGTGGTAAGGGCTGTAGCTAAAGCCCCCGGGCCCAGGGAGATGGCACAGAGGTGTGCTGGGAATGCTGCTAAGGAAGGGAGCTCTGGCCTCTGCTGGGGGAGGGAGTTTCTCTCAGCCCAGTGCCAGATGGGACAGTTAGAGCAAAGCCAACCTCTTGCTGTCCCTCCTGCGTGCTCCCCAGGTGCTGGCTAGTGGAAGCTGTGGTTCCGTGCTGAGTACCCCACAGCTGCTTCAGGGAACGAGCTTCACCCACAAGTTTGAGGCAGAAGAGTTTGAGCTGCAAGAGAGGTGGATGCCTGTGACCTCTGTAGCGGAGGCACCTAGCCTTTTACTGCTGGGATCGCAGTGCCCCCTACTGCCATTAGCTGAGGAGACTCCAGAGAGCCAGTTCCTGCCCGCAGCCATTTGGCAGGAATGGAAAGAGGCCCTGTGCAGTCCCAGTGCAGCCCTCCCAGGGGAAGCCCCGGCCCGTTTTTATGCGTGGACTGCCAGTGTGTTGTCTTTGTTTCCAGTGCCCGTCCCACACCGGCATGAATGTGCTCATGTAGGTGGTGACCAGGGACCAGGGATAGAAATCTGAGAAGAGGCTCCGGAGGTGGCCTTGACGGCTTCCCTACCGTTAAGCTGAGGTCTAGGTTTCATATTATCAGTCTGAAATTTAACCTGAAATCTTCTGTCTCCTCTCCCGTAGGCTGCCCTTTTTCTGATTCCTTGCTGACTAAAGGTTTCTGTAGGCTCTGTGTCCCATAACCACCTCCTCTGGAGAGGAATTCATGTCTAGCCCCACGTGTCTCTTCAGCCTTGGTTGGAAGCAAGGCTTGCCAGGTACCTCCTCCTTGTTCTGGCTGAGCTTGGCTGTCACTGCGAGAGACTGCCGGAGCAGGGTTCCAAAGAAGGCTTCAGTGTCAAACCACTCGAGGTCTACCCGTCTCTCAGTCTCCCAACTCCCACCTGTGGAGGGACGGAAAACAGGATTATCCTCCCCAGATCCGAATCCCCAGGGGTCCTCAATAGTGTACACTCAGTCCAACTACTAGGGGCATAATCCTTGGAGGAGGAGCAGATTAGCACTGTTTAGAAACTTGTTAGAAATGCAGAGTCTCAGGCCACATCCCAGCCCTGTGGATTCCTAAGTCCTCCAGGAAACTCATATACCATTAAAGTTCTAGAAAAACAAGCTGACTCTGGTGCTGCTACCTGAGAACCATATTTGAGAAGCTGGGAAAGCCTCAGCGTGACACACGCTACCTTCTGCACCAACTTATCCATCTAGATGGTAGTAGTTGTTTCTTATTTTCACGCGGAAGCTCTGTATTTAGATATTTCCTTCTCCTCTGCGCTGTGTATTCTTAGTGCCTCACAGCATCTGCATATCATAGCCACTCAATTAATATATACTGAACACACAAGTGAATGAGTAAAGAGGAATTTAGTTATGAGTAACTCATGAAGCTAGGACATTAAACAGGAGCTGGCCAGTTAGATTGGGGGGGGCATCTCTGGGATTCTAGTCCAGCTTGTCACTCACCATGACCTCTCTCACCTCTGGGAGCATCAGAATCTTGTTGAGATTGGCCTCTCCTCACTGACGTCACCCCAGTCCTTGGGGACGTGTATACATCAAGGTTGTATCTTTGCCGATGGCTCCTATAGGTGGGATGAGGGGCGGCCTTCCGAGCCCAGCTCAGGCTGTGACACTGAAGCTACAGGGTACATAATGGGGTCACAGGAAAGAAAAGGAGCTGAGGGAGAGGCGTCCTTTCTGAAGACTGAAAGGAGTGGGCCCCTGCTCATCTGTGGCTGCAGAGCACCTCGTGCTTTCTGCTTGGGCCATTGGAAAGGCCGTGCTCTCTGGAGCTTTGTCCCTCTAAGCCATCTCTATGCTTCACACTATTGCTTGAGTGCAAGTAAAAGTCTCCCCGGGCAGCTTTACTTGCCCCAAATTCTTATCCACTGCCTAGAGTGTAAAGTCCAAACTTCTCAGCAGAGACCCCGAGGCCGTCCCCAATTCGGTGTGGAGAGACAAACTGTTTAAGCCTTGTCCTTGTCCCCACACCCTAAGCTGCAGGCGTGGAGTGTCAGGTTTGATTCCCCGAGCAAGTTCCTAGTGTCTCATGCCTCCGTGACTTTGCTATAACACAGTCACCTCTGGTATTAGGAGGGACTGGGTCCAGGAGTCTGTGGATACTAAACACTATGGGTGCTCAGGTTCCTTAGGTGATTTGGACATATTATTTGTGTATAACCTATGCATATATTGCAGTATGTTTAAATCACTTCCTTTTTTTTTTTTTTTTTGCAGTACTGGAATTGAACTCAGGACCTTACGCAAGCACTTATGCCACTGAGCTATATCCCTAGCCCTAAATCTCTAAATTAAATCCCTAGACTACTTATGCTACCTAATTCCATGGGAACGTTACATAAATAGTTGTTAGACTATGTTATTAAGGGAATAAAGTCAAGACAGAAAATCTATACATGTTTGTTTTTTCCCAATGTTTTTGATCTGTGGCTGATTGAATTCATGGATGAGGATCTCATGGGTATGAGGGGCCAGTTATACCCTTCTTTCCATCCCCAATCCTCCTCCCAACTCACCAACCCCCTTGTTAGTACAGGAAGCATGTTCTTATACATCTCCTATTTCAGGCTGCACTGAGGGTTCAGCTCTTCTGGAAAGTCTGTCTTGACTGCCCTGGAGAACACTCAGTGGGCCCTTGGGTACACCTTCACTGCAGTACCGTTGCCCTTGCTGACACTGGCTTTCTGATCTGCATTCTCCCTGCTAAACTTTGAGCTCTGGGAGCCTAAGCCAGTACCTTCCTCATCTCTGCACGTTAGCAACTATTATATGCCTACTGTATACAGAAACCAAACCTCTCATTTACAGGGAGGGAACAGGAAAGGTCATCTTGTGTTGTAATGACAGTGTCACTTGCCTAGCTGGACTCACCAACAAAAGCAGGCAGAGTCCCAGGAGCAGCACAATCTCCCCCAGGACTTCTGGCCAGGCAGACCTCTTCAGGGGGCTGGGGATCTTGGCGATGCTGGTCTGGATGAGATACCTGGGGGTTGTGGAGGCAAAGGGCCTGTCCCCAAAGCACTGGCCCCCAGGTGGAAGAATGCGGAGGTACTGGGTGGAAAGAAGTCTGTTCAGTCTTTGTCTCACTGCCTGTCAGAGACTGATCAGAGGACAGAGTGGCAACCCAGGGATGTCAACACTAACTAAACTAGTCCAGATTGCTGTGTAGACCTGGGGCGGTGGTGGGGGGATCTGGACTTCATGACAGTTTATAGGGAGAGCTGACTATGTACTCCAGGGCTAGGTCAGTTCAACCTCTTAGGTGATGTCCTGATAGACTAAGATATTAAGCCCTTTACATGACACAGACAAGGCCCCAGGATCTGGGAGTCATAGTGTGTAGGTCACAGAGATAAATTATGTAGATGGACTTGGGATATGTGCCTTCAGGATGGAAGAGGAGTGGGGAGGGGAAGATAAAGTGGAGGGCTTGTGAGACCAGAGGTCCTAAGCCATTTGTTATGTGGATTCCTTCCCTGCACACTTGAGTACTGTCCTTGCAGTCCTCTGCTCTTTGCACATCCTGTTGGGCTGCTCTGGAGGGAAGCATGGTGTCCCCAGAATCATCTACTAGGAGTATGACACCCTGACACTTAGGTGGAGGCATCTAGGGCCTGTATTTTCCTGGGGAGCTGTCTGAGGTGGTTATGAGTTTTTTTTTTAAAGAGGAAGAAATGGGATAAGGTCTCAAAGGAGGGAAACCGTCACAGACAAACCATCTTCCGATGCCGGTTGCTGCTCAGGTGAAAAATATAGACCCCAGGCAGCTGGAACTCCTGCAGAAAGAGGTGGGGGCCTTGCTCAGAGAGTGCAGATTCCTCAGCCAGGGCCCGAAAGCGCCCCCAATCAAACTGCTCCAGTGTGTTGTAGAAGTGGCCCCTGGGGATAGAGAGCAGGGAGTGCACTGCATTTTAGAGGTGGTGGCAGATGGGGGAGCCTCCAAGGTGGCAGGCTGTGGCCTCTCACACGTCATATTCCGAGTAATGTTCCTGAGTCACCACGAAGGCCAGTGTGTTGTTGGTCTGGAGGCAGACAGTGGGGTTTCGGATGCCTGGCTCTTGAGGTGACAGATCCTCAGGGTGTGTGGAGTTGAGGTTCGGTGACCAATGGGAGGTCAGATATCCTTCCTTCAACTTTCCTAGGTAAGATTCAAAGCATGAAGGAGAGCAGCTGTTTTCAGACAGCTTTTAGCTGGGTCTTGGGGAGAGTGAAGGAGGGAGAGGAAGGGCAAACAGGGAGGCCATGATATTCACCTGCACCCTGGTCTGGGTGCCCAAAGTTGGTGAGGGGCAAACCCAGAGGCTGAAGAAGCTCGTGACCTGGTCTGGTCAGCCCCAAGAAGCCAAGCTCTACAACAAGACAAGGATCTCCCTGTCCCTATAGGAACTAGGGTGAGAGTTTTCTCTAGAACGTGGACATAGCCTGGAGATGTTCAGCCTTAATTTGCTCTTGGCAGGATTCAGCTCTCTTAAAAGTGCAGGGTCAGAATTCACAGGCCCTTCTCAAGGTGGCCTCCCCAGGGGAGGTACTGCCCCCCCTTTCCCCCACTTTTGCTCAAGGGCAAAGCTTGTGCCAAGGGAAGGGAGAGGCTTGCGTTACTGTGGTCCTGAGCTATGGCCTCCTTCTGTCCAGCTCCCTTACCATCTACCTTGACCACATACAGAGGGACAGACTTCTGCCCTTGGTCCAAGTTGCAGGGATGGCCCACAGCACGTGGTGAAGAAGGCCTGTCCAGGTGGTAAAGATCCTAGGAATGAGGGGTGGTGGGCAGTGTCAGGTCAGTTCTTATGCCACCATGCACGACACACTTGCTGTCACGTGGGAAGGAGGTGGGAAGAGCACGGGGCTCCTTCCCTGAGCCCTGTCTGGGTGTCTTGCCAGGGAGAGAGGGAGGTAGTGGTGTGAGTAATTCATTGAGTTCCATGGGACAGACGCAACCTGGAATGACCTTTTGAACATTATCCCTCCTCTTTAATAAACACAATGACCTCTACCCCAGTTTTATAAAAGTTTGTAAAATGAACCTAAGTTGACACGGGGTGCTTTTAACTGGCTGTGGAACCTTATTTATAGGAGAGGAAGTGACAGTGATGTAGGTTGTGAGCGGTGGCTCCTGGGGCCTGTATACAATCACACACTACATGTTCTGTCTATGGAGGCAGAAGCCACAGGTTGTGTGTGGGTTTACACCGCAGAGCACTGTACCTGAATCCTAGTGCCTTCAGTGATGGAAATCTGTGGGATGCCATCAGGGCAGCTGAGTTGCAGGACATGTTCCTGTTCTTTGGGGCACAGGGGTCCACACATGTCACTTGAATATTGTCCCCAGCACAGGTAGAGCCCAAGGTGTGGGTCATAGCCACGGGCATCTCCTGGTATAGCACACACCTGCATGAAGATTCAGACTTCTTGGGGATACCTCGCTGAAGGAGATTCTCCCCAATTATCGTTAGCTTCGAGGATGTACCTCAGAATGTAGAGAGTAAGCTTTCATATTTCCAGGGAGAGGTTGGTGGAAGCCCAGTGGCTGGAAAGTCAGGCTTTTGAGTGGAAGGGTAGGAGGCAAGGGTGTGATCTGTGGGCAACCACCTACCTCATTAGCACAGTGGTCAGCCCATTGATCTTTGGTCAAACACAGCCCCTCCTGGTTCCAAGTGGCCCCATCTTTGCAGCTTTTGTGTTTCCGTAGGACACAACCCATGGGCTTGCCAGTGTCTTGGTAGCCTGGGAGGCAGGGGCACCGGCTGTCACTGGGCTGTGAGGAAGAAGGCTGTGGTTGGCTGGGTGATACTTGGTGGTACTGAGTCCCACACAGCCCTTTGGCTGTGACCTTGCCTGAGACAGACCCAGAGAGACGGGCGGGGGGCGGGGAGTAAGCAATAAGGAGGGCTGAAGAGAATTCGTGTTATAGGGGAAAGTTACTGGCATGTGCTGGTGAGGGTCCAGTGGGTGATATTATTTCAGTCAAAAGATAAAGGAAGGGTTCTCATGCACACTAGCTGGCTCCTGGGTAAGTTCAAATTAGAGGGGCTTGCCTCAGGGTATGTTTTAGGGGGTGGTCATGGAGTAACAGAGTTTGCCCTTTCCTCTGAAGAAGGGAGCTAGATTTAACAAATAAAAAATATGGGGAACCCAATTAAGTTTAAATTTCAGATACATAGAATATACTTTACGTAAGTATGTTTTGTACAGCACTGAAAAGGAATATCCCTAATTTACCTGAAATTCAAGTTTAACAGAAAGCCTAACTACAGTAACTTGGACACCAGAGGCAGCCCTGATCAAGTTACAGCTGAGCTGAAGTTGACTTGGGATCAGAACAGTCCTGGAAATGCAACCTGCCCTTGGGTCCCACTGCCAGAGGACATACCTGGAACACCCTCCCAGGTCCATGGCAGATACAGGTGTCCTTGCCTTTCTCTGGCTGGCTGGCCTCTGAGCCACAGGGGAAGCACGCTTCCTGGACAGGCCAGGGGTTGAAGAACCCAGGAGGGCAGAGGTCACAGAAGGAGGTATTGTGGCGACTGCTCCAGAGAGGAAAGTTCCAGGGGGGCAAGGAGCTGGTGGGAAGCTGGAGCAGCGCCTACCTGTGGTGACAGCCAAGCAGTAATTAGAGTTGAGACTGGGATTGGCCTTCAGGAGCTATAGGTCCTTCTGATTCCCTGGAGGGCCTAGGTGAATCCCCGACTGCTCTCTTCCCCCACCAGGAGGCTTCTAACAACCTCCTCAAGATGTTTCAGAAAGCCAGCAGCTCTCCTCCGCTGTTTGTCTGTCTCCTCTCTGGAACTCTGCCCCCAGCTGCTTTGGTGCAAATTCATCTCCAGCCCCTACCTTCCGCGCACTCAGGTGGGTCCAGCTCTTCCGCGCAGGATATCTCATTCCAGCAGTCCTGACGATTCTCTGTGGTCAGGCAAGTGGCACTCTGGAGGACAAAACAGAAGAGAGCTCTGAAGGTCCATTTGCCTGGGATGTCCCCACAGGGAGGAACCCTAGCCCTGCGGGCAGGGGTGCCATTGGCAGGGAGAGGTGCGGACATAGTGGTGGGAGGAGGAGGAGGGACACCAGGAAAGGTGGGGAGGGGGTGCTGTGACAGCAACACTAGCAGAAGGCAAGATAAGGCTGGTGCTCTAGGCGAGGCACAGAGGGGTTAGGGTCCGGGATCTAAATGGGGGGTGGGGAGACGGAGAGAGAGGGAGGGAGGGAGGGAGAGGGAGAGAGAAAGATGTCCAGTGAGAACAGCCTCTGCTGCTCACAGGAGCTACAGGAAGCACTCACTGAATATTTCATGACAATGAAATCTGAGATCTGGGTCTTCTGGACAGCCAAGGCCCAGACAATACCAGTGTTCTCCTGTTCTTTTTCCTCCTGTGTATTCTGTTTCCTTTCTAAAGCAGCCCATGAGGTGTGTGTGTGTAGAGCCAGGTGCTATATGGGAATGAGGCTTTGTGGGGGGATATCAAGATGCAAACCATAATAGGAATAAGCTTAACCAAAGAAGTGAAAAACCTCTTGTCTTGGTTACTTTTCTCTCGTTGCTGAGACAAAATGCCCAACACCCAAAATGAAGGTTTATTTAGCTTACAGTTTGTGGAGGTTTCAGTCCATATTTGGCTGGTTCTGAGGCAGAGTGGCACATGGCAGAGGGCAAACATTCATGGCAGCAGAGCACAGCAAAACAACCAGCAAAAAAGGGAGGAATGGCTGCAAGCAGCCTCTCCCTTACCTTGTAAACAGCCTACCCCCACCCCGGGGGCGTGTAGCTCTCACACAAGATCCACGCCCTCCTCTTCCACAGGAGTCCACAGGCTCAGGATGTATACAAAGTAAGCACCCTGGCTTCCTGCTGAATCACTCAGCCAAACCTCTAGACTCCCCAAGTTGACATAAGGTATCAACCATAACACCTCTACAACAAAAACTGTAAAACCCTGATGCAAAAAATTACAGAGGACACAAAATAAAGAACACATGCTTATGGATCAGAAGAATCAATATTGTTGAAATGATCCTACTACCCCAAGTGGTCTATGAATTCAGTGCAATTCCCATCAAAATTCCAATGACTTTCATTACTGAAATAGAAAAAGAATTCCTAGAATTCATATGAAACTGCAAAAGACTCAGAATAGCCAAAGCAATCCTGAGCAAAGACTACAATGCTGGAGGCGTAACTCTGACTTCAAAGCATAATACAAAAGCTATAGTTATTGAAACAGCATGGTACTGCCCACTTTTTTTTTTTTTTCTTCAATATCCAGCTTTCTTTATAGCTGCTGAGAAAACTAAGCAAGCTAAAGGCCAGGAAGTCCTTGGAAAGCTACAGTAGTAGCATGTTAAGTGGCTACTGAGGAAAGAGGACTGAGGTTCTGGGATCCTGAAGGCCATCAGTTTGCAAATGCAAATTAGAAATTGTGAGTGGGGCTCCTGATTCTTAATCTGAATAGTACCAGATTCTTAATCTGAATAGGAGACTTCAGAACGTTTATTGCATAATTTTGTAGTCAGATCTACGTTCTAAAAATGAGAAATGTTACATTTGATTTGATTTGTCTCATCCAGTTCACTAACTTTTCCTCCAAGTGATCTGTGCCTGGGTTGCTTCTGGAAAGAGCTTCAGCCTCCCAGGACAGATGTCACCTGATTAAGGGCATTTCATTCACTTATTTAATAGTTCATTCCAGATACTCCCTGTGTAATTTCTAGGTACCCAGTTCTCTTCTAGGGCTGGTGGGACTTAAAATAATGTTCTAAAAAGATTGCTGGAGAAGGTTTTTCTCAGTCCAGAAAAATGTAGTGTTCTTTCACTTAGTGTAAGTACTGGAGGTGGTGTTTTTAGTGCCGGAGGTTTTAAAGCAATTGACTGAATAAGGTCGAGATCTGCTGGTCTTGAAAATGAAATGCCTTCATTATTTCCTGCTACAACAACCCTCTCTGGATCTTGCATTACCACACCAGCATTTGGAACTCATGGGAATCCTTGCTCCAGGTCAGCATTTGGTGGTGCCCCTTTTTAATTTTTTTGAGGCCCTCATTCACTGACTAATACCCTCCGTGTATTCCATTTCATACTGAATTCCACTAACTTCCGCCCTCTCAGCAGGAGTAGGAGGAGGAAACACTGCCCCACTCACCCTTCCTAGTGGGGTGTGACTGCTGGTTCTTTTACTCATTTTAATACAGTAAGCACAGGCCTACGATAGCTATTAAAACACTACTGCCCTGTGGTTCAGTTTACTTTACACAGCAATTCCCTGACAGACCTGAACTTTTTGGAGGTGTGCATAACACCACGGACACTGCTTCTCCAGAAATGTGTACTAAGTACTGCTTGTTGTCTGGCACTATCTGGACTTGGAGCCCCTTTGTTCCCTGGGGCTCTCTGGAGCATCCCCGGCTAAAAAGAGAGCGCCCTGTGAGTGAAAACGGTGTTCGCCAAAACGGACAGCTGGTCAGGAAGGATTCTGTGTATAGCATCTCAAGCGCAGATACAACAGTGGGAGGAACTGCAGATGACGTGACTTGTGGGTGGAGCTTCCTTAAGATGACAGACAATCAAATAAATGCTCACAACTTCTAGAAGAGGAAAACAAAGAACGTGCTAAAAGAGAGATGGTCATGTATTCAATTACTGTTGCATTCTAGTTGTGTCAGAACTGGCTCTGGTTTTGTCCCTGGAGGTAACCTTAGCACTCAAATATATTATCTCAACTGCTGGAAATATAAAGGATTTACCAAAAAAATTGTTGGACGCTGATATATATATATTTAAAATTCCTATTAACTTAATTTGATGTTTTTGCTGTGCTGAGGAGTGAACCCAGGGCCTCCTGCATGCTAGGCAAATGCTCTGACACTGAGCTATATCCCCAGTGGCTGGTGGTGTGTCACAGCAGGAGCTGGAAGGAGAATTACTGGATGCGAGACGGGGTGGAAGTAAAGCCTCCCTCTAGAGACACGTATGCTGAAGGAAGAGGAAATTACCGTGTCTGGGAGTCCTTATTCTGAGCAAAGAAGGCTTACCACAGGGCTATCTAATGGAAATATAATCCCGGCCACATGTTATTTTGAAAAGCAAAAGACAGTAGGTAAAATTAATTTTAATAACTTTTTTTATCTAGCCTATGTAATCAATATTTACTTATGTTTTTATTTTTGCTACCGGGACTCGAACTCATGATCTCGCACTTGCAAGGCAGGCACTGCATCGTTGAGTTATATCCCAGGCCCCTAATCAGTATTTAAAAGCGTGATAGTTTGCATTCTTTCTACTGAATGTTTGAAACCCATCGTACATCTTACAGCGCATCTCAGTTCAGACCACCCACGTTTCCAATGCTCTTCTGTGGCGTGAGGCTACGTGGATTCCACACTGCGGGCTACCTTCCGGTGTAGCCACTCCTCCAAACGGTTCCTGACTCTTGAGTACCTCCCTGCCCTGATCATGGTTTTGTCACCTGCTTAGTTCGCAACTGAATGGCTGAGTAACCCTACCCTTGTTTGTCCAGTAGGTGGCACTGTGCGCTTGCAGGAGGGGCTGAACGGAGGCATGGGTGGTTGGGGGTGTGAGTGGGAGGATTGGTATTAGTATCGTAATTATTTTGTTGGAATGAAGGTGAACATCCATGTGATGTTTTGCCACCATTCTAAAACTTTACAGTCCCAGCCAACCACATAGAGATCTTTTTAAAAGAGATTCTGGTTCGGGTCTTCAGGGATGGGGTCCTGAGATGTATGAATTCCTAACAAGTTCTCAGGGGAGGCTGTAACCACTGGGACTGTACTTTAAGGAGCAAAGCTTTGTAAGGAATATTGACAAGCTCTATCTAGCCTTTTTGTTACATCAGCCTTGTCAGATGGACTTTGCAGAAAGTCCCATTTTATCAAGTAAGAAATGGAGGCTCGGAACGGTCAAGTCTTTTTTTTTTTTTTTGCGGTACTGGGGATCGAACTCAGGACCCTGCGCTTGCTAGGCAAGCGCTTATTCCACTGAGCTATATCCCCAGCCCCATGGAGCGCTCAAGTCTTTTGCTTAGGATCACCCTGTTAAAGGGAGGATGAGGTCAGAGGCAGAATTAGGGGTTCTGGATCCCCGGTCCGCTGTATCCCTGTCAGTTACACCAGCTTTCCAGGGGGCAGAGCGTGCTTCAGCTCATGAACTTTCCTTCCTCTGTGAGAAAGTAGGTGAGCTTCCGCCTGCCTGGAGACCTGGGACACTTTGTAACCTCCTGGTCTGTTTCCGATCTTTCTCTATGAGTCATGGCCAGCAGGTCACTATGTTTCTCTTCCCTCTGTGAAATCAACTTCAACAGTTACTTTCTACTTAGTGAGTGGGACAACGAAGTTTATTTGGCTGCTAAGAGGGTCTTGGCCTAACTATGGTTAGGTTACTGGAGTGGGAGCAGGAATTAGAGCTGGGAGGGACCCTGGGGGTGACATCCTTCAAAATTCCCATATAAATAGGTCACTGGATAGGATTTCTAGGAATAACAAACTGAAAAAAAATTTTTTTAAAGTTCAAGTTGCCCCTCAGATTGAAGTTAAAATGAAAAGTCAGATCCTTCTCTATTTTGAGATGTCTGGCCTTGGAGACTTTGGCTAGTGGGGATACTTTGGGTCGAGATGTGGCGATTATGGCTAATGAACCCTTTTGCTAGGGTTAGTCCAGTGGAAATACAAAAGAATCACGAGACTTGAGTGGGCTCTTCGCCTAGAGGGAGGCCATAGCTGTGTCAAGTGAGAGGATGGAGACTTGAGTGCTGACTTTGTGTAGACTCCACATTCCGTTCTTCAGGAGCTCAGAGGAGAGAATGTCCCCTAACCTGAGCTCACGTGATTACCAATAGGAGAGGAAGACAGAGTCAAATGCTACCGCTCGTTTTAGTACGAAACCAGACATGACCAGGTTGTGCCACTAGACTTCCTCCCTGCGCTGACTCACGCACTGTCTGAATCGCTGGCATCAGAGATAGGAGCGTATTGGCTTCGACCCTTCATTTTGAAGATGGGGAAACTGAGGCTCAGAGAGGCAAAGGGATGGTAAATCAGGCCACGTAACTGACTGATGGTAGAATGGGCAAATGCCCAAGACACTGGCAGCGCCTTCATGGTACCAGGGTAGTGACCTTAGTGTTTCCTTTGAGCGCCCAGTCTCACTGTGTTGCTTCAGCTCCTTTCCCCTCACCAACATTTCCATTTTCCTCTGTGTCCCGGAGTGTGTATTTAATATCTTATGGGACAGGGAATGTACAGCTTTCAAAAACACTTCCTCATTGACAGTTGACTTTGATAGAGCTCTCTGCCCTTCCCTGTCTCAGAAGAATCCTCGCCTGACCGTGGATACTACACACTCTCCTTTCTCTGGCTGCCTCAAGATCTTCTGTCTACTAGCGCCCCTCACTGCTGATCCTTCAGTTTGGACGAATCTCATCGGATTCTGTCTGTTACCCCTTTAGACTTTTCTGCGTCCTTTTCTTTCACTTTCCTCTTCTCTCCTCCTGCTCCCTTCCCCTTCTCCCCTCCCCGTCTCCCTCCGCTCCATCCCCCCTCCTCTCTCTCATGCATATGAACACACATGTTCATCAGATGCAAAGGTCTGAATATTCACACTCAGTTCTTGGCACATTTTCATTGCTGGTCTGGGCAGGGTCTCTTTCCTGTTTTACTCCCTTATTCCTCATTCTGATTTTCATCTGCCATAGACAAGGGTGCTAGTAAACTGTGTGTCTATGTCCTTGAAAAAGGGAGACTGCCGAGCTTATGTCCCGCTTGCTCATCCTGATTTGCACCACTGTCTTAAAGATGTGTCTGCATTGCTGACAGCACCTCCAGCTTAAGGCTCTGACAGAGGCTGAGCACTTCACGCTGTCTTTCTGCCCATCGTATCTGTTAGCTGGCCTGCATGTGTTGCTCCCAGCCCTCCTCCCATCCCCTCCAGCACTCTGACTTCTGCTGACACTATTTCTAATGATCGCACCGAGCTAGGGGTTAATAAGAGGGCCACAGTGAGAAAGTGCCATTTCCAGCACATACTAACCAGGGCACGCGCTGTGAACATGACATGTCACTGCTAATGTTGACCTTGACCACCTGGTTGGAGGAGAGCTTGTTAGGTTTCTTCTGCTGTAAAGTTGCTTATTAATTTTCTATCTCTCCGCACTTGCTGGGAGAAGAAAATCATTCTACAGAACCCACACTTAAGGCGTGGAGAGTCAGGCACCATCTCCCAGAGGGGGAGCGTCTATGTAAATTATTTGGAATTCTGCACATGAAGTCTGTCCCTTTTTCTTTTGATGTACTTAACAACGTGTGTGTGTGTGTGTGTGTGTGAACACTTCCTTACTTTCAGGGCATATAGGGTGTCGCCAGACTCTCCTTGTCTATTTCCTGCCCCGGTTCTAGGATCTGCCATTTCCCCAGAGAATTCTGGCTCCTTTTATTGAAGACTGATCTTAGAAGCCAGGACCTGGGTTCTGGATACCCTCTGATCTTAGTGTTCAATCCCCTTTGCTCTTTCTGTTTACTCTCCCATCTGCAGCCCCTTAGTCATGGGGGTTCCCAGGGGTGAATCACACTTCCAACTCAGTAACGAAGAATCCCGACTCTGAAGAAAAATTTATCAGAGAAAAGTATCGAGACACCAGTACAGAGTTTATAGTTAAGCATGGAGAGAGACCTGGACATACATGCGCATGTGTCTGCATGCAGACAGAGACAGGACATGCGACCCCTAGGGAAGCCCTAAGGAACTAGTGGGTAATTCAGACTGGGACCTGAGGAGTCTCTGAGCTGGCAGTGGCAGGAAGGACGCTCTCTGCTCATTCTGGTCCCAGCCTCCTGCGCTTCCCTTTGAGTGCGGCACCAACCAGCACCTGCTCTCTGGACATAGCAGCCATTGCTGACGGTGAGCTTTGCTTCCTCCCACCCCACCAATTCTTCCTTCCTTCCTTCCTTCCTCCATGGAAACGAGCGGACCTTAGTCTCTTGCCAGCATTACATATAGTGATGTTTTATTTCTTAAATCAGCTTTATCATACAGGGGAGTTTACTATTGTATTCTTCATTTCTTTTTTTATACTAGTTGGAGCAAAGTTTGAATCCTATTATGAAGACAATTTAAAAGAGTTCTCTGTGGGCCTGGCCCGTGTGACCCTGCATCCCTGCTGTGAGCACAAGGACTGTGCCCTGCCAGACACCTGCCACTCCCAGGTTGGAGCCAGGAAAAGTGCAGCTGGCTCGGGCGAGATGGGTCTGCTGGAGCCTGTCTGACCAGGTGTTGCTCAGGTGTTGCTGTGACTCACCACGAAGCGGTGTGGCAGACAGAACCCTACCCTCTCACCACCCTCCCCCCGCCCCCCACGGTGCACTCTGACCCCCAGAGAACTGCAGAGAGCACCACTGCGCCACCTTTCTTCCCTATAGCAGGGGCTCCCTGCAGGGGCCATTCTGCAAGGACCTAGATGGGACTTTTAAGTTTGGGGCATTGACCCCTTTATGTCTGTCCTGACTTCACTTAAGCTTTCTTATCTCCCAACTAAATAATCTGTAAACAATAACAACAACAAAAAAATAAAAGAAGGCAGCTCTGGGTCTCCAACAGCAACAGAGAGAAACTGAAGGTCCTGCCAGCAGCCAAGGCAGGTGAGGGGCAGACCACACCCTGGGTCATTTGGGGACATGGTACCAGGTAGGACAAGAGTAGGATGTTGGCTTGTTTCTCTGGGAAAATATCTCCCTATACTTTTTATAGGGGCTGGAGGCTCCTGAGAAGACCTTTTTTTAGCTGGTGTGATAGATTAAAGCTGTCTGCAAATTCCCTTCCTTTGAATCTATGCGACTGATGGAATGTGGCACAAGTGAGATTTTGGGATTTCTAAGCCAGGTCATACCAAGCCTTGTAGCTTCTGCACAGTTCTTTGGGAAAAGACTTTCTGGGAGCCTTGATCTACTATGCAAGGGTTCCGGTCACTCTGAGTGCCACGCTGGAGAAGCTGTGCAGTCTTTTTGGTTAACAGTCTTAGCCGAGTCAAGGCTTCTGTCCTCACCCACCAAGACAGAGTCCATGAAGATGAGATATCTGTCTGTCTGTCTGTCTGTCTATCTACCTATCTTACAGGGTCTTACCATGTAGTTCAGCTTGGCCTTGAACTTGCCTTGTACTCCAGACTGGCCTCGAACTCACATCAGTCCTCCTGCCTCGGCCTCCCAAGTGCTGGGGTTATACGCATGCACCCCCACACCTGGCTCTGGAGACCGTCTTTACACCCCTAGATCAGTTGATTCACTGGCAAGGTTCACAGAATAATTCCCATCAATGCCATATAGAGCAGAAGACTCATCTAGCTGAACATATTTCAAAACTACAGCATTGTAACATATAATGAAATGGCTGCTGTAAGGTTTAAGGCTTACCCACGACTTCATAACTCTCTGTAAGTTTGAGATTGTTACACAAAAGTCATCGTGACAGTCAGGGCACTCGCGTTCCACCTGATTTTGATTTCTGAATACTGCACTCTTGGTTCATCCTCACAATGACCTGCTCGAGGGGCTGGAGTGGAGATTAGCTAGCGGCCCTGCACGTGCCTTGGATGGGGCGCCCTGAAGGCTCTTGGCTTGGGCTAGCCTGCATCCCCTGATGAGGCCTGAGGGTGGAGCACGGCAACAAACAGGAAAGCAGACTTAGAAATGGCACCAGGTGGAGTGGAACAGGGTGTGGAGACTGAGGAGCAGCCGTAAGTGTGGAAGGGGAGGTGCGCAGGGGCAGGACCCCGGAAGAGGAAGGAGGTAGACTGGAAGGAACATAAACAAGATGCCAGGTCTTAGAAAGAGGGCTGGGGTGGAGGGTGCTTCCCAGGGCATGAGCAGGAGCTGCACAGGAAGGCAGCCTAGAGCTGGTGTCCACCAGGAGTTGTAGCAGCCCCGGGAATGGTGGCTTCTCCCCAGCTCGCTCACTGCTGCTGCGCTTGGCGTCCGAATGAGCTCACACAAATAGTGCAGGTGCAGACTTGGCCCGTAAACCACAACAGTCAAGGCCTGTATGGCCACAATGCACCCAGCAAAGCCTCCAGAGGGGAATAAAGGGTGAGTATTTGTTTAGCATCATTAGCAAGAGTCCCAGAACCGAGCAAAAGCAAAGCAGAAACTTTTGTATTAAGGAGATTAAACCTTAAACTCAGCTGAGAAGGCTCTGCTGTATTGAGTGGCTTTGTTGTGCCTGGCATTGTGTGATTATATGCAAATCACGGGGAGGCCTCACTAGAGTTCTGACCACACAGGCTTAGCTGCCTGGCTGGGCTGGGTGTGTAGAACAGGGGCAGCCATCAGATAGCCCCTAACACTGCAGGCAGGGATGCCTGCTTTTCCTCAAGTTCAGGCGGTTGGAGATTTGAACATAGGCTTGATCTGTCAATCAGAGATTTCTAAGGGACGGGTAGGCATTAGGACAGAAGTGCCACCAGGAGGCTATAACTGGAAATTCAAGGCGATGTCCAGTGAGAATGGGACTGACTTCTCATACGAAGGGACCCTCTGCCACCCTCCACGGCACTGTTCAGTATTCCCTTTCGAAACCTAGAGCAATCTCTGTGGTCACCAAGGTCACTCAGCAAAACAAGGAGATGGCATGTTTTGGTTTTGTTTTCCTTCAGCCGTTGGCTATGATCTCTAGTAGTCAATCAGAAGGAGGACTTTGGGGAATTAATCTGAACTTATTGGCCCAAAAATATTTAATTAATATCTACTCTGGGCAAGGTGGTGCCGCTCTAGGTGCTGGTGGGGAGGTTCATAGGTGAAAACAGAGATGACAAGAGTATCTCCATCGTTCAGAAGTTTAGAGCTGAGGTCTTCACCCAGGTAACTAAAATACCTGGTGGAGGGTGGTACGTGCTGGGGGAAATGGCCTTCAGGGGGGCTTGGCTTCTGATCTGGAAGGTTTCACAGAGGCAGAAGCATTAGAAGGTCTGGGAGCTGGGAGGGGGCAAGGAGTGGGAGCTGCAGGAGCGGAGGGCTGGCTGTAGGCCGGCCCTGTCCCTGGATCACTGTGTTCCTTGGCACTGGGGGAGCAGCTGGTACATTCTGGGGTGCAAGTGCTCTTTTTGTGTCAGCACTTGGCGGGTGCAAATTGGAGCTGGAGGTCTAACCCGTGAGTGTTAGGACCTAGGGACTTCAGGACCCTGAGTCGGCATCTGCAGAGCTGCTATTGGGAGGACGTTGGAGATTTCTGGTGACTGCGTGTGCCTTGTCCTCTTTCATGTATTCTCTTGAACAGCATCTTTAGCTGCTTCTCAATCCTGGATGACAGGGTCAGCTTGGACATCTCCAAGGCCATACTTCTAGGCAGGCATAAAATGTCCTGCAGGGTCAGGAGTCCTGGCCATCGGCCGGGGGGGGGTGCTGTGGACCTGGTTGGGATCCTGTGGGTTTGAGCTGATCACAAGGGTAGAGTGAGTTGGCCCTCAGCCTCTCAGCAATGTTTCTGATGGAGATCCCCAAACATGCCAGACTGCCAAGAAAACCCGAGAAGGCCAGGCAAGCAAGCCGTCAACCTGAGGAACTGGGCAGGGCAGTAGGAGCAGGTAGGAAAGCACAGGATGAACGCTGGGGAGAGTCGCCTGGGAATGGAAGGAAGAACCTGTTTTTAATTTCCAGGACATCGCAGCTGGGGGTCCAGGGTCAGCATGGTCATGTTCCATTGCAGCTCTCGCCCTGGCTCTCTGTCCCCTGTGCCGTGCAGTAGCTAGTTCATTTGCAGTAGGCCAGCGCGTTTCTAGGAGCGGTGCCATCCCGTGTGAACACACACTTGGACTAGACAGGAGTAGGGAGGTTGAGGTCTTAGAAACATTAGCTTTCAAAAGAGAAATCCATCCCTTTCCAGCCCCTGTCATTCCCGTTCCTGCAGGAGTCCCTGGGTTCCTGGGGTCTCCTCAGTGGGCAGTTAAAGGGTGAGCACCATTGTAGTCCCTTCTGCTGCAGAGTTCTGAGTCCTGCAGAGTGAGGGTTATGCTCTGCATTCGCAGACCCAGATGCTCTGCTGGAAGTGCCTGTGAGCACTGGGTCTCGGGTTCTGAGAGGTGTAAAGCATAGAAACCAAAATAAAACTTCTTTAGAACTGTGTGTCCCTTTCTCCTTTGGAGAGAAATACCTGTTTTTGTGAGGGTAGAGGGCCCTGGAAGCTTCCACAGCATGGGAGAGAGCCAGAGAGAAGGAGTTCCAGGCAGGCCGGGAGGTGAATGAATTTTCTGAAGATATTGTCTGTAACCTGGGCTGGATAAAAGATGCCGGCATATGTGGCTGTTCACCTGCTAGGCTTTTGTTCTGCCCTGCAGCATCTACGTTCCACAGAGCCCTTGGGGTGGGCCGATGCTGGGGAGGGCACGCTGTCTGCCATCTGCAGGAGAAATACAACAAACACCCACACGCGAGCCAACGGAAACTCTCGGCAAAACAAACAGTGAGCAGAGCGGAGGGCGCCCTGCCAGGAGCGTGTAGAGGGGCGGGGCAGGCAGTGGGAGAGGCGAGAGGACACCTGCTGGGGACGGACTGTGGCTGGACTAGCTTTCCCAAGCAGGGGTCAGGCTGTCCCATGCCGCCCTGGCCCCTTCTGGCCTGCCAGGTGAGCGCCTCTCATTCATTCAGCTGCCAGGGCTAAAAAGCCAGAGGCTACAGAGCCAGAGTCAGCTGTCACAGATTTTATTGATCGCCAGCGCCTGCGGTCAGGGTGCAGGGTTTGTAGTGACATCCAATAGGCGAGGGAGAATTAGATAGCTTGGGCTCAAGAACTGACTTTGCCACTTCCAGGGGCAGTTCTCTGAGCATCTTACTTTTCTGTCTGTAAAATGGGCAGATGATAATGCTGAGTTCAGAAGGTTGTTATGAGAATGGAAATAGTATCTGTAAAAACTACTCTGTAATCTAAAAAACACTATATGAATGATGGTTGTTATTACCCCTCCCTTCTTCCTTCCTTAGTACTAGGGGTTGCACCCAGAGCATACTGAGCTACATCCCCAGCCCTTTTATGTTTATTTATTTTTAAATTTTGAGACAACATCTCTTAGTTACTTTTCTCTTGTTGCTGAGACAAAATACCTGACAACCAAAATGAAGGAAGGAGAGGTTTATTTAGCTCACAGTTTGTGGAGGTTTCAGTCCATAGCTGGCTGGCTCCCAGACAGGGCGGCATGGTACGGGGCAACACCTCAAGGCAGCAGAAGACAGCAAAAGCAACACGAGCAGAAGAGGAGAGAGCCAGCCTCCTTTCCTCCCTTATATTGTACTCAGGCTACCGCCCCCCAGGGTGGGTGCAGCACTCACACCATCTCCCCGCCCTCCTCTTGCACAGGCTGAGGATGTTTACAAAGTGAGGACCCTGGCCCCCTGCTGAGTCCCTTAGTTAAATTTCTCAAATTGACACAATGTATCAACCATTATAATCTCTAAATTGCTAAGTTGCCCTGGCTGGGCTCAAACTTGTACTTGTGATCCTCCTGCCTCAGCCTAACAGGAAGCCTGGCATTGCCTTTACCATTTTCCTTGTGTCTGACCATTCAGATCACAGCAGGTAGCCGAGTGTGAGTCCCTGGCTTGTGACAGGTGGAGCACATATACATCAGTTGGGGGGGGGCTCAGCCTGGAGATGGTGTTGGAAAGTCCTACGGTTTGTGGGGCTTTCAAGAAACAGCATGCAGTAGGTGGGGCACAAAGCTACGTCCCCTGGGTTGGTGGTGTTAGTAGGCTCTGGGGGTTGAGGGCTGGGTGGAGATCTTCCCCAACATCCCTGCTTTCTCTGGGAACCGGCCCCCCACAACCCCCCAGCATCCACACCTCGGTGTGAGTGGCAGCAGGGAGTGAGTGTCCGCAAACTTGTTGGGACAGGGCATGCAGCTTGTTTGCTCTTCCCAGGGCCAAGCCTGGTGGGCCGTACTCAGAAGTATTGAGTTACTCAGCCAAAGAATTCCTTTTGTCGCCTGACTCCATTTATAAAGTGGAAACAAAAACCTTGACCTATATGTGCCCATGGCCCCAAGCCAGGTCCTCAAATATCTTATCTGGGGAGCCGCTTCCTATCCAAAGCAGGGTACAGCCTCCTGGAGAAACAAGAGCTCAGCTTCTCCTTCCCACCCACGGTGGTACTGGTGGCCTCTCTCTGACTCCCACCTACCCCTATGAGCCGGGGATTTGCTGACACTGCCCGAGTATTCTCCTCACGTTAGGTTTGAGCCCTTGAGAGCAAAGTAGGGCTTGGAGTGTCCCCTTGCCCAGTGGAGACCAAGGCTGAGCTGCTGGGCTCTGCCCTGGCCCTGGTTGGTGCTGGTACGCTCTGGCAAAGGAAACCACTGACCACGTATTCATGTCTGTGGTCTGGTACCTTGTCTCTGTTTGCTTTGAGAAACCGAGATGGGTTTTGGTTGGATCCTCCACTGCTTGTTTTGTTAGACTCTAGAGTTCTGGGCAGAACCAGGCAGTCCTGGAGAAGCATGCACCATCTCTGGGCTGGACTTTCAGAATAATATTTCACTGGAGAGTCTCAGGACAGGTAAGGTCTGAACTTTGGAGACCTATCCAGTGAGATTTCTTACTCTGCAGCCAGAGCTTGGACAGCTGATAGAATGAGTCAGACAGGAGGAAAAACAGGACGGGGGAAAAGTCAATAAAGCTGTGTTTCAGGTTTTGGACCCAGCAGGACCTCAGAGAGATCCTGTCCTCTTCATTCTTTCCTGGGTAGACAGTTCATTTTCTACCTATAGCAAGGGGGATCGCTAGGAAAATTAGACTTGAGTCTGCCAGTACCACCAGTTCTCCCTGGGCAAACCGCCGCGTGTCTTCATGCCTCAGTTTTTTTCATTTGTAAAATCAGAAAATCAGATTGGATGATCTTTAAGGTCTGTTCCATTTTTGGCATTCGTTTTATGGTGATTTTATATCCCTACTGCCAACAATAAATGCAAATTTGTGAAAGAATTCCAAGTATCTCCTCTTGCCTCATATTTAGGACTGCACCTCATGTCTGAGCACTGCTGAAATGACAAAGGCTTCTAGAACTACATCCAGGAGAGAGACAGATGTTTCCTGAGAATCAGTAGTAAAGGGTCTCATATGTCTAGGAAATACGAAAGTGTAAGTGTTTTAGACAGTATAAAGTAGTTTATAGTTAAGTTGGGCCAGCATTATTTTCTGCCCCCAGTTCTACCTCTTCTGGCAGAAGAAAACACCCTTTGACCTGCTAGTTTCTCTCATGTCTGTTATTTTTTTTACGTTGTACTTAAAGATCAGACAGCAAGCGAGCCACTGTGTATTTGCTTAGTCACCATGGCCTACCCTGAAGTGATCTGCAAACGTGATCAAATTCCTGCATATGGTCCTACCGTGACACATCCTGTTTGTTTTCCAAGCATCAGCCCCAGAAGGCAGAATCCTCACTCCTTTTCAGGCTCTAGGAACATTGTTAGCTCACGGTAATGCTCAGTCAGTACTTGTGGAATGCGTGGAATATCAAGGGTAGGAGCCGTCGATACTCGTGCTTACAGATTGTACCAAGTCTTCTCTCTCTTGAAGCCACCCTCTTACTTGGTGTGACACTCACTTGCTTCCTTTCTCTTTGACAAGATCTTGGTTTCACCTCTGAGAGGTTCTTGGTGTTCACATCTGCTCTTACCCCTCTCTGTGTCCTCCACTGGAAATCCCAGCCCTGCTTTGTGACAGCATCTTCTATCTTTATTCTGACAGCTCTGAATTACGTGTCCCCAGCTTGGCATTTTGCTTGAGTTCTGTTCTTACACCTCTGGATAAGTGTTGGAAGAAAACTTTGAAGTCAAAATTATCCAACTAGATTCTTTCCCTCAACTTCCAACGCTTTTCCTTTCTACCCGACAGTTGTCTCACAGTGTACCCATTTCACTGTTGTCTAGTCCTAGGGCTCTTCTTGCGCCCTGCTTTATACTTCATATGTCCCCTTGTCTAGGTAAGCTTCTCAGCACCATGGGCCACACTTTATGTGACCAATAAACTTCTGCTTAAAAATAGTGACTATTTGATAAGGTGATAAGTTTGCATATTTGAGTTTAATGGGAGGTCCTGCTCCCTGAATAGGTTTTGGAACTCCCTCTGGTCTTGGACCCAGAAAGCCCCCTGGGTACAAATTCCAATTCTATCATTTGCCAGCAATGAGCCTTTAGGAGAGTTAGTTCCTCATCAATAATGCAGTGATAATAGCAATTTTCTACGTTGTAGACTTGATATGGGGACTCTTGATATACTGCACACTCAAATCTTAGAACAGTGCCTGGCAGGTCAGGGGTTCTAACAGCGGAAATTACTGTTATTAGGCTGCCATCAGCAGTGAGCCTTTGGTTCTAGGATAGCCACACAGAGATACACTGCCCTGGCTCTTCTCTTTCTCACCCTCCAATTCTTTTCCCAATACGATGTGACATACGTGGTCTGTTTTTCTGGTCTAGGTCCTCCAGGGATAAGTACCCCCTTCAGATAAGCCCCTAACTTCTGGATATCAAAGCTGGCCATCACTGACATAGCCGATATGGGAGCATGGAAGAGAGAGAGAAGGAAACTCATCTGTACATGTGAGGGATGGTACTGAGCTGCTTTTACGTGTGTGGTGATTGCTTTCAAAATGCTTGTAGCCTGCCAGAAAGGAAAAGACCAGTATGTGTGAAATAATTAGTTGTATAAGATGATGAACTACATGTGCTATCTCAACACTCAGTTGAGAGCTCCTTTAATGTGGTGCTTAAGAGGTTTTAGAATCAAGGAAACCAGGATTCTAATCTTAATTCTGTCACTCAGTGACTGTGTGATGGAATAAATTATTCACCCTCCCTGGGCCTGTTTCTTTGTTGAGGTTCTTTTGTGAGGATTAAATAGGGTCACAGGCTGTGAATTATTTGGCAGCGCGAGACACACGACAAGGACTCTACATGTGTAGTATTATTCTTACGTGCTTTCTGTGTTCAGTAAAGAGAGAATCACCGAGTCACCAGAAGGGCTGGGATGTAGATAAAATAAGAGGGAGGGAGAACGCCTTCTGGACGAAAGTGGTAGCAATAGCATCAATAACCTGCAAAGAATAGCCACCAGGAAAGAGATGTCTGAGGATGAACCGAGGACATAATCTTGGCAGGGTGGGAAACGAAGTGGGAGCAGCTGAAAGAAACTTGACATTGAGGAGGCCGTTCATTCTACTGTCCGTTGTGCCTAGTGTGGTGTTTTGCTCAGCAAATGCTTTCGAGTTGCTAGTGGCCTTTTGGGCTGTGCAATCCTATCGTCAGTGTGTGGGTTTGTGCTTCTTATAGCTAATGAGTTCACGGGTTTGTTGGTTTATTTGTTTATCTATAGCTCTCCATTGGATTTCCTAAAGCTATTTAATTTAAAGCTCCAGAAATATTTTTTAAAACATTATCTTCAGATTTGGCCAACAACCTGGGTACTCCTTATAATTACGGAAATACAAAGCATTTCTCAGCCTTTACCCTCCAGACACAATGTCTGCCTCATTTTGGAGTCAGTCTGACTTAACTCATTGCTACGTGCTGTCAAGCATGGTACTTAACCTCCTATTTCCTCATGTGTAAAATTCTAGCGATGTGCCTGTTACCCATATTTTGCCCCTCAGTTCCAGGTTCATCTTTCAGGACCTGCTCTATAATACTGGCTGGACTCTAAGCTTCTCTCCCTCCCTCTGACATTGAGCTTTGGCAGTAGAAGGCACCACACTCTAAAATAGGCTTTTGTGACTGGTGAGTATGGGGTTTCTTTTGGGGAGTGATAGAAATGTTTTGGAATTAAGTAGTGGTGATGGTTGCACAATTTGCACAACTGGAAGTTACTTCTTGAAAATGATTAAAAGGATGACTTTTCTGGCATGTAAATTTTGTCTCAATGAAAAAAGTAAGGTGTTTTGAGGATGAGGCAAACTTATGAATGGGAAAGGCTTAGAACAAGTCTTGGATCATAGCAAATGGTCTGTGATTATTGGCAGTGATTGTATTTTGTTTCATTATTTAGCAGGTAATCATACTTATTATTAATCTATTATTGGCCCTACTCTCTCTTGAGCTAAGGAGACCTTCACATTGTTCCTGGTTGAGTGAACCTGTCTGCCCTATAGTTTTTCCTGCTTCTCACAGTGACAGGTATGTAAACCTGCTCTGGGAGCTTGATAGAGTGACTGGCTATACCCTAGCATCCCTGAAAGTTTCCAGACACCTGCTGGTCAGGCCTTAGCATAACTCTAAATAGGCAGGAATGGCAGAGAGAAATCAAAGCAAAGACCTACTGTTGCATCTGGTTCAGAGATAAATTTGAATCGTGAAGAGCCCGTTGATGCTTCACTGTCCTCCTCCCCATGTCCCCAACCATTCTGCTGTCCCTGCTGTGGCCACTGTAGAACCCGAGCCCACAGTCCTGTGTTACCTTTGAGGAGAAGGAGATCCCTGGCTAGAAGTGTTGCAAAGCTCTGCAGGTAGCAAGGTCCACTGAGGCTCAGAGATCGTTAGAGAAAAGTGTAGGGGTGTAGCTAAGGAACTTAATTCCTTTGTTCTTTCTGTGTTTTCAGTAGTCTTTGTAATACCTCTTGCCCACAAGACCAGCCTTTCTATTTTATACTTCATCAAAACCTAGATATGTCAGGCCAGCCCTAACTCAGACATTTTCTGTCCTTCTATCTCCGTACATATCTTTGCACTTGTTGAACCGCTTGTCTTAGCTCCTGGCTTTGAAAATATGACCATGAGTGAATGCCTCGCCTGTGGCTTCATCTTTGCATTGTCACAGCTGTTTGCTGGAGCTGGTCAGGGAGCAGTAAGGGGGGATGCTACTGCCTTGGGCTGCTTTCCTGTGGAGTGGCATGTGTCCTCAGCCTAAGACTGAGGGTGGGGACACCAAAAGCATGTCTCTTATGGTGCAATACCACTGTCCTTCTCTTGCCATTTTCCAGTGAGCCAACTCAGGAAGTCTCAAGGTGAAAATGGCTGTGTAAAAGGTAGAGAAAACATTTGCTTGCTTCTGGGGTCTACACGTCTGACTGCCCGTTGGGGTAGCCGTGGTTCCTGGGTGGCATCTGTTCTGGGGTCCCTCTGAGGACTCCCCTTAGATCTCCCTTTAGACACAGTTACCAAACATGTTTTTCATCTTTATTAAATCTGCTCTTCTCACATTTCTTATGTCACAGCTGCAATATTATCTGATGGGCGTGCTGCCAGCCCGATGAGGCCTGACAGTTACAAAGGGTGGATTAGCTGCAAAAGAATTAGGAGAAAAAGTCCTTTTTTATCCTTCTGTTGTTTCATACAGAGTTAGCTGCCCAGTACCCGGGTGTGATAAGAGCAGCCCTCTGAGAAATGTGGGCAGAGGTCCTGTACCTGGGGTTATTGGCAGTGCCAGCGAGTGGCCATGATTCTCGTTGCCTAGTGAGGTCCTCGTTTAGGGCCTGGGCTTGACCAATTTACAGCTCAGAGAGGTCTCTCGCGTGGTCAGCTTTTTCTACAAAGAGGAACATCACTTTGTGAGTTGAGCCTCTCTTTCTTGTAGTGTCTCGGGTCAGAGATGATGAGAAAACTGATCATTTGGTAATTATTTCAGTTTAGTGACTCCCTTTTGCTGGGGTGTAAAATGGCACCATGAGAGAAAAGAGATGTCCCAGGAGCCTGTTCATGAAGACTGACTGCCACTGAACTAATTCTAGAAAGAAGAAATCAGCTTCTTTGACTTTGGTTCTATTTTGGAAGCTTCACTGCTTGCAGGAGGTAGAATTGTTTGCAAGCCTGAGAAATGTTTTGGCCGAGCCCCAGGCTCCAGTGAGGTCCCAGCGGACATAGTCTGTTAGGGCATATGCGGTAAACCCCAAGGAGTTGTCAGCTCTCCAATGCCACCCTGGGAGCTGGCTGCACCAGACATGCCCAGGCCTGCCTGTCTGATGCAGTGTGATATAGGGGGAAGGAAGAAGCCCTGGGTGCTGGTCAAGAGAGTGACCTGTGAGCCAGCGGAGATCATCACCCAGAATCCACACTGACCTGAAATCAGGGGGTAATGGGAAAAATAAAGAATCAAGAACTTTGGACCAGGAGCCTGGATCTTTGGAGCATGGGGTGGAAATCACTGTCAGAAGACAAGCCAAGGGGAAATATGGGAGCTACAAGAGACATTTGTGGGTGAGACTCCTCATCTACCTACTTCTCCTGGGATCCAAACCCCCTTTACACCTGCACCACAGTGGCCATACACATCTCTATGAAGTGCTTTTTCCATTGGATGCTTGGGAAGAAACTGTGGCTTTTGAGAGGGGGAAACTGGCTTCTGGGAGGGAGACAGTGAAAATAGTAGGTACCAGGACCTTATGGATGTGTGATGCTCACAAAGCAGCCTTCCTTTCCATGGTCCCTTTGTGCTTTATTGGCTAGCCTATTCCTCTCTGGATGTACCAGTCCTACCTCCCTGGTAGGCCAGAGCCTGGGTATGCTCACCCCACCGCATCAGCTCCTTCCTTATCCCACTGTGGTCCTCTGGACTCCCCGGAGTTTGAATAATGGCACCAACATCCTAGAGGTCACCCATGCTAGAGCCCGGGTCACTTTTAATGCTTTCTTCACCCTGTCCTGCGCATATAACTGGCTTCCAAACTGAGTGCAGCAGTTCGTCTCGTCCACAGGGGATACATTCCAAGGCCCCACGCTATGCCTGAAACCATAGGTAGTACCAAACCATATATATTTTCCTAACACACACACCTATGATAATTGAATTTATATATTAGGTGCAGCAGGAGATTAACTAATAATAGAATAACTGTAACAGCATACTGTAATAAAAGTCATGTGAATGTGGGTGCTCTCTCATAATACCCCATTGCACACTGCTGACCTTCTCACCATGACATGAGATGACATGGTGCCTACATATTGAGATGGCTTAAACTGATGGATGCAGGCACTATGGCGCAGCGTCAGCCTGCTATGGAAGGGTTACTTGAACACAAGCAGTACGGCAACCGTGAAGCTCATGGTATAAAACTTAGGAATTATTTCTTTGTGGACCTTTCTCTTTGATACTTTCAAAGTACGATTATTTACTTATTTGTTTGTTGGTACCAGGAATCGAACTCAGGACCTTGCGCTTGCAAGGCAGGTGCTTGTGCCACTGAGCTAGATCTCCAGCCCTCAAAGTACAGTTAACCACGGGTAAATGAAACCATGGAAGGTGAAACTACAGATAATGTGGGAGGGGTTACTACTACATAGTCTCCTTGAGCAGCACCCAGTATGCTTGGACACTGGCTTGTCAGCGTGGGCTGTAGACGGGAGATAAAGATGAACCCACAAGGGCATCCAGCTTTCCCCAGGCTGAGTGCTCCTTTGGACTCTCCTGAAGGCTATGCTTCCTGATGGTGGTCAGGACAGGAGAAGGTGATTATGCTTCTGAGCCTGTATTTCCTTCACTTATTCTGCTTCATCATGAGACTTTTGGCCCCACTGATGACGCAGGTTTGGCCAGGGTCTATATGGTGACTCAGTACCTAGTGCAGGAGAAGCCTGGCTCTCTGGGACTTTTGGAAGGTCCCTGAGAGGAGGTCTGTGCTCTGAGACTTCCTGGTTCCAGGGTCCTTCTTACTGTTTTCAGCTCAAGTCTCACAAAAGTGGCATTATACAAAAGGACTTGAACTGTCATCCTGGCCTGCCATTGCTCTGTACCTCAGTTTCCCCCTTTGGTGGTGACTGCTTTATGGTGTTAAATGAATATCAGAGTACTTTGAGACCAAGCATGTTATATTATTGTTATATTACTTATGGTAATTACATGGTCATTGTTATCCACTGGTCCCTTGGGATTGTCAGCTTGTGTTCAGCTGCCTGCAGTATAAAGGTAGGCAGGGTGTCTCGGAATTTCTTTTGTGTGGAGGAAGCGAGCTCCCTGGGAGACAGTCACTGTGGGTGATTAACTGAATCATTTGCTGCACACAATGCTTTGAGCTTGGTTTAGAGGAGGCTCGAGAATGCACGTCATCAGTCTGATCCAGCGCTGGTTAAGTGGCCGTCTTGGGTATCATTTTCAGTTCTGTGTTGTCTGGGGAGCCTTGGCGTTGATATTAAGAGCTTTGATTCTTAAGACCTTCTGCATAAAGCTGCCCTTATTTGGGAGTGGTAGACCGAGGGTGAGTTGGAAGATATTCTTGGAAACTAATTACAGAACAGTGATGCGGAGCAGTCATGCCACCAGGGCCCCTTGGCCTTCCACCACGGCAGCTGTCAGTAGGGGGAGCTCCATCGCTATGATGGCCCTTCCTGCTGCATCTAGGTGAAGGGTCTGTGCAGGGGCCCGAAGGAGGCCTTGACAGTGGCCAGTTTGAGCTCTCTTTTGCAGTAGGAACACTGGGTGTTTGCTGAAGAGGACAGATCAGGAGTCTGACTGCAGGGGCTTTGTGGCAAAAGAAGAGACTGGGTCTGAGCAGTTCACAAAAATTCTTCCAGCCTGCAAAATTAAGAGCCCTTTCAGGTAAGTAGATGAGGGATTATTTTCATTTATGATGGAACTGGCAGTGAATCACTGAGTTTCAGAGATATAGAGGAGAACCTCCTCTCCTTAGGAGTTTCTGTGCTATTTGAGTTCTGTGAGCTTGGTCTCAATGGTGCCCTGAGAGATCGTTTCATCTGTCATGCCTCCCATCTGTCGCAGGCCTTTGTTTATCATATTGCCACAGAAACCAGTCATATTTTCTTTTACTTTAAGCTGAGTGGTTTGCATCTGCCATGGTGCAGACACCATTTAGTGTGTGGCTCAGACGGGATGTTCTGCCCTTCTGCAAACACAAGTACAAACCTAAACTTTATTTCTGCAAATCAGTTGGTTACCTATGATTTTGGAGGCAAAGTAACCCTCTTGAATTGTTGCATTTAGAGAGCAGAGCACGATGATCTTAGACACAAGGCTAGGTCTCTTCCTCTGCATCTAGGCAACATTAGGGTGCTCTAGGCTGCTCAACTAGGGTGAGGGGGTGCTCAAGTCAGCATATCGAATTACGCCATCACTTCCTCCCCATGGTGGCCGCCATGCTTACATAACAGCTAAAAAAATTTAGAACCTTTACAAGGCCTTGCATGCAGTACCCTCCCTGAAACACAAGCTGTTCAGACCCATCTTTCACTAAATTCTCTGAATTTCACCTCCTTGGAACTTTGGTTCCTTGATTCATTCATGCTCTTTTTAAGCTCAAGGCCTTTGCATATGTTCCTTTTTCTCTGGAACCTTCTCCCTCATCCCATCCTTTTTCCTAGGTAGTTTCCATACATTCTTCAGCCCAGGTGCCAATTCCCCAAGGAAGCCTTCCTGGATACCTGGGACTGTATTCCATCATGTCTTAGTCACTTTTTTATGGTCGTTGGTGAGACACAGTACTCAGCCCCTGCAACTTAAAAGAAGAGGTTATTTGGCCTGATGGTTACAGCCCATAGCTGGCTGCCTCCAAGGAAGAAACAGCGCAGTGGAAGTGTCTGAGGGAGGAAGCTACTCACTTCAAGTCAGCCGGGGAGCTGAGTGAAGGGAGGAGTCGGGGGAAATCCCCCCCCCACGCCCCCAGTGATCCGCCCCAGCCAGGCCTCACCTCCCAACGGTTTAGCACATTCGGTATAGCGCTCCCACGGTCTGGTCCAGTCACCAACCCCAAGCCCTGCCCCTGAGCACGGGGCCTTTGGGGAACACTGTAGCTCTAAACCAGAACACACCATATACGCTCAACTCCCCTGGTACCACTGGTCGTAAGTAAAAATACAGTGAAGTCTTGGAGCGCGAGCAACTTGTTCCACAGGTGTTCCACAAGACGAGCAAACATTTCTAATCATTTTTAACTCGATAAACGAGCGATGTCTTGCAATACAATTAGTGTGTGATTAGGGAGATGTGTGAAGTGTGGGGAAGACAGCAAAATTTTGCAGAGAAGTACCACGTGAATGAGGCTGTAGCAGTCTAAGCAGTTTAATGACAATGCAGGGTCACACTTCCACGAAATCCTCAAAAGGAGGCAAAAACAAGTAACCTTAGCTAAGTTCTTTGTTAAAGTAGCACAAAATGAGAGAGATTTCACTGGGCCAGTAGATAGTGGAGATTCCATTCGTGATAGTGAAAGTCCTACACAGTAGCCCTCCTCTCTTTCTCCCTCATAGAAGTTTTCTAAGGCAAATACTGGTCAATTTATTTGTCTTTATATTTTGCGTTTTATTATGTTGTATTATATTACAGTATTTTTATCATTTTTATCTGAATATTTTTGGGTTGTGGAACAAATCATCTGAGTTCCTCTTATTTCCTATGGGGAAATTTGCTTTTATATACAAGTGCTTTGGGTTACAAGCATGTTTCTGGAATGAATTATGTTCACGAACCAAGGTTTTACTGTATTTTAAATAGTATGATTGGTTATTTTATCTTTTCTCTGCTAGAATGTAAGTGTCATGAGGGCAGGGCCTGTGAGTTCATCTTTTTCTTCATCTAGTAGGGTGCCTGGCACAAATTAGGTGCTCACCAAAAATGGCACTGAATGAATGGCCGGTGCTGGACACATCCCTCAGATTGTGTAGAGGCTGTTTTTGTTCTTACCCATTGAAAGAACCTCAGGAACCCCAGGTGGCTAAGTTGTTCTGAGTAGTTGTAGGATTAGCTCTTGTGAGGTGATCATTCTCACCTCCTGTTTTATCTCCTCCAGAGAGTCTCCCATGAGACAGAGTCCACTCCCTACCAAACCCACGCCTGCTGTCCCTGATTTAGTCTTTGTGTAAAAAATGTGACTTTCTTTATGAAAAGCTTAGATCTTACCTGGTACAGGGAAAATCATTGGCTACAGTCTTCTGAGTGACAGCTCCAGCACTAGGCCTCTCAGCTTGGTCTATCTGCCAGAGGTGCAGTTGCAGGATGAGATTGAGAAGCCCACCAGCTGGCCTACTTGGGAGAGTTTTGGAATAACATTTGATAAACTCTGAAGACTCCAACACCTGGTTTCTACAAGTTGTCTAGGACTTTGTGCTTTGAAACCTGCTCAGGGGCAGCCTAGAAGTTTGCCTGTGAACTTCCCTTTCCTTAAAGAACTGGGCTATATCTTGGTAGCAGGACACTGAGCATCTCCAGCCATTCCATTCGTTTACTGTGGACATTCTCTCTCCTCAGCCACTGCTCGCCTGCCTGAGTTTGCCCCCTCCCCCAACAGAGTCAGTCCCCTCCCCCCCACTGCATTGTCGTTGTGTAGTCAAGCTAAGCCAAACCTGGTTACAATGAGTCGGTTCATCTGGAAGCTTATATCCTGTGCTCTTTTCCAACATGACACTAAGCCAAGTGGCAATCAGTCATAAAGAACAGCCCTGGAAATCCAGGCAGCTGAGGACTCATGAACCCAGCGCAGGGAGACAGCAAGAGCCCTGCGGCTGGGGAGGCCATCCTGCTGGCAGACCTTCCTGCTCCATGTTGATTCCTGTCTCCCAGCGTTGTCTCTGGCTGGCAGGCAGAGATCCACTGCGCTCCTTGTTGGTGACTTGCCATTTCTCCATCTAGCCAAGGCATTTGAGGTTTTTTTTTTTTCCCTATGTACCACTTATGAGTTTGGGAAGAAAGCCAGTAGTTCCCCTTAGAAACTGCCTCCACCAGTGACATTTGCCATCCCAGTCCCAAGGGAGACGTATTTCTTTACTTTGTCCATGTTGACATCTTCTCTGGTGCTTGTCTCAAATACAGAAGCCACAAGCAGTAACGATGCTGTGGGGAGGACAGGGGTACATGCGAAAGGTCGTGGTGGCAAAATACAGTTAGATTTGGTCGTCAGTGTGAATGTAAGTCAGACCTATTTCTTGGCCCTGGGATTGACCAGATTTGACCTTAAGAAGAACTGTCGGTACTTCTGTGAACACCAGCATTGATTTCTGTTATGAGTTGAATTTTCTTTAATCCCATATTCATACACTGAAGTTTTGAAATTCCTAGTAGCTCCAAATTTGACTCTACAGTATTAAGATAAAGAGTCCTTAACTGGCTTGAACCACCAGCGGTACATGCATCACCGTACACGTACTGGGCAGCTTGTACCACCTCATGGGACTGTCCCATGCCGCTCGGTGGGACAGTCCTGTATGTACCACCGGTGCTTGAGGCCAGTGGGGAATGAAAAAAATTCAAATCAGAGGTGCCTGGCAGGAAGACATATGAATTATAGCTCTATTGTGAATATGCTAACGAGGTAATAAAGGTAAAAGTAGGTCATATGGCTGGGCCACATGGGTCCATTCCAGTATGACTGGCCTCTTTTAAGCAGTGACTAAGACAGGAACAGAGGAAAAGCCATGTGAAGACAAAGAAGAAACTGTGGCCGTCTTCAAGCCAAAGAAGTAGACCCCAAGAAAAGCTCAACCCTGCTGGTACTTTGACCTTGGAATTGTGGCCTCCACAACAGTGAGGAAGTGAATTCCTGTTGATTAGGTCACTCAGTCTGTGGTCGTGTGTCTTGGCAGCCCTGAAAGGTAATGCAGCCTGCTTCAGGCAGAGACAGAGTTTGCAGAGGGGCCAAGAGGTCAATGGAGAAGATATTTCCATTTTGACTGGTTTCTTTTTAAGGCTTTCTAAATTGATATTGTCCCTTTGCCTTCTCTAGTTTTTTTCCTGCTTCAGGCAGCCACTAGCGTCATCTTATTTTGATGCTTAGCCAAAGAGGTTAATGCAGATCACATTTCTACTCTTGTCTTAGTTCCCTTTTGTGAAAACCTTATGATAGGACCTGTAGACTCTCAATGTCTCCAGCATGGCAGTTTGCATTCTAAAGGCAGGAAAGACATTGCAGTGCGGTAAATAGTATGCTAGTGATCACCGGAGAGATAGGGGGATAAAAGGAGGACAGCCTGCACCTATTTGAGGAGGTCAGAAAGAAATCTTTGTGGAGATGATGCAGAGCTGGGAGCCTGTCAGTTCCTGAGGGGTGGGGCTATGTCTTGCTCATGGTTCTTTACCCAGGGAAGCGAGTGCATTGCTTGTACAAAGTGAGTGCTCGTCTAGTATGTGGAGTGAAAGGCTCTCGAGTCACCTTCCAGCTCTGCAATGCCATGATTCTGTGATCCAAGAGGCCCAGACCAGTCAGTTGGCTAAAGGCGGCATGAAGATGAGCAGATCTGGGGTATTGTATTATGCAACGTGATTGATGAGCTGGAAACGAGGAGGAGAGCACACCACGCTACCCTTCTTAGCTCAGATTTCTGGGAGGATCCTCAGGTGTGGTGACAGCAGTGCAGACAGTGCAGCTGGCCCATGCACACGACCAGAGGTGAAGTCTTACTCTGCGCAAAGCTCCTCACAGCTGCTTCCCGCACAGAGGAAAGCCCCTAAGTTCCCAGGCGGTGTAAACAGCATGTTTATAAAATGTGCCCTACGGCCCCAAACCATGAAAACACTCCACATGTACACACAAACCTGTGGCTGGTACAGCAGGGATTCGGGGTGCGTGGGAGCACCGAGGAAAGTGACCATAAGCGAGAGAACAGGAAATGCCAAACGAACATGGCTATCTGCTAGAGAAGATCCAAACTGATCTAACACTGAAGCGCAGAAAATAATGAACACAGGGGCCTTTTGAAAACAAACTGGGCCTGACACCTGTGAAAGTCCAGGTGGTCAGCCCCAGATAGGACTACGAGGGACTGCTCGCCAACCACAGTGACCAAGATATTCGGGGCAGCTCATAACCCATTCGGCCAGGCTTTTGTACAACGGAGCTGGAGAAGCTCGCGCTGGAGAAGACAAGAGGCCGAGGAGCGCGGTCCCCCTTCGTGCACAGACCGTGTGGTACCTGCACATGAGCTGTTTTGTTTCACGCTGAGCTGAGTTCACCTGGATGATGAGCTTGTGACAAGAATACTGAGCTGCGTCCAGATTAGCAAAGAGAGGAGAGAAAGAGGAAGAGGAAGAGAAGCGAGCGCAGCGGTGCGAAACAGCGACTGGCAGAAGCCTGGCCACAGCTGCTAGTTAGCGTCGTTTTCAATTCTTCAGTCAGAGTCAGTAAAATGTCTTGGCCCCTATAAAAAAAGTTGGTTCAGACCCAGGGACATAAGAAACAAGTTGTGGAATCATCAGACTCTCTTCAAAATATCAGGCCCGTTCCTGTGCTGCGGTGCAACTTGAATTCTCTCCCAGTTAAGCTCAGCGTGGTAAACATCTGGGTGTGGCCTCCCTGAACATCTGGGTTTGCTCAGATGTCCTCAGCAGCTTCCTGAGACTCTGGGAAGTGCTGGGGGACCATGGCCTCAAAAGCCTACTCTCATAGTCTGACTGCAGGCCTCGTGTGGCTCCTGATTTGGGTGCTAACGATGGTAATGGTGATAAAGGAGAATGATCGATTGAGCATTACTTTGCTCAGATGCAGTGCGAGGCGTACAAAGTCCCTCATTTAGTTCTATGGATGTCCATTCTTGTTCCTTTTCTATGTAGGAGAGTGAGGGTTGCAGAAATAAACTCGACTTTCTCGAGGTCATGGAGTGTGTGGAATACAAAGGTAGGCGCTCTAACTCCAGAGCCTGTACTTTGCTGATTGTACTACTCTGCCCTGGAAAGACACTTTCTGTATCTTCTCGGGGTTTATGCTCTATTGGGAGGAGTCATGGGTGCTGAACTAGAACCCGAGGATGCTCTGAATCTGCGTGAAGTGGCTCACTGTATTCCATTCTGTCGTGTGCCTAAGAGCTTCTCGGATCTGGTCTTTTTCAGACCTGCAGGAAGCCAGGTTCCCCTGAGGTGGTGGTGGTGGTGGTGGTGGTTGTTGTGTGTGTGTGTGTGTTTGGGGACCCTAAGTGAGAGGCACACCTACCTGGTATAAAATGTAACAGTATCGCTTAGGGCCTGAGGAAAGGTGAGGGGAGGGGGGAGGAGGGAGGGAAACGGAGAGAAGGAGAAGACGAAAGAGACAGAGAGACAGACAGAGACAGAGACAGGGACAATTCTTTTATTCAGGGACCAAGAGAGAAGCTAATGAAGGTCCTTAGACCCGGTCTACACAATCCTGTCCCCCAGTCGAGGTACACCACTGGTAAGAGCCCAGCCCTACCTTTGCATACCCTTCAAACTCTTCTCCCTAACAGCTAAAGACAGCTCAGGCTATCTGGGATGAAAAATATCCTGGAATTTAAAAACAAAGATGCCGCCTCATCCCACTGTATTTCTAAACGCTGCTGTCTAGCTCCTGTGTATCCCCATCTCCAGCCCTTAGGGATACCACTTCCTCCCCTCCCAGCTCTGTGACCAGGAGGACCTCCCCTTCTGCAGGCTGCTCCTCTGACTATGTACACTGAGCGCTGTCTGGGAAGCGGCTGGCCTGCCACTGGGAAATGCCACCCTGGCACCACAGCCATGCGACTCCTCTGCTCCCCATTTTTCACCCAAAGAGATGTGTTAGAAATCTCAATCTCTCTCTTTTGTCCTCTCTTCTCAGCCCGGTCCCCTAGGAACTAAGATCACAAAGGCATCATACCTCTCAATAAAAGGACAACTCTCCAATTTCTTATACACGTCCTCAAAATCTGCTCTTACAGATTTCACAAGCCCTATGTTCAGTGTTTTGTTTTATACTCCCTCTGACTTCTGAGTAAATATTGGTTTCAAGTGAATATACTAGTTGTCCATTTACAATAAACGTTTCTGAAGAGGAAGGAAGGAGGAGTTTTGGAGGGAGGAATGGTCACAATCAGGTTGCCCTCCTCTGGGGTGAGGTGCTCACCTGGAGTTAGCTGGCTGCTCACAGGGCCCATTCTGCATTCTGCCCCAGGTACAACAGGCACAGTTGTCACCTTGGCTTCAACTAGGGCTGCAGAGGAATTGTTTGATTTCTTAGGGCAACTGGAATGCCATTTCAAAGCCAGATAACAGGGCTTTAGGCTACAACCATTAATTCTTTTTAATTGTGTCTTTCTCTCAAGGAACATACGGTCTTTTACTCTCCTAGGAAGTCTGCTCCCCTCTCTCCATGCTCCCCCCGGGACCCTCATGGTGCATTCTCCATTGGGTACTCATCTCTCTATAGCCTGCCCTGCTGGGAGGAAGCCAGTTAGTTTTCAGCACAGGCATGCCAGTTTTGCTGGAGATCCTGAAGAAGAAAGGGAAGCCAAGAGGCACCGATCTAACCCTATGTTCTGGGGGGCTGTGTTTTTCTGCTATTGCTTTCCGGTAACCAGGTCTCATTACAGATACTGAAGCAGGATTGGATTCTGAGGAGGCACCTGAGAAGTGGGAACTTGACTTGTCTGGTGCCTTTGAGGGCCGGTGGGAGAGAACCACAAGCCTGTTCAGATCTTACCTTCTCAGGAAGAGGCAGTAGAGACCACCACGTAGTGACTCGGCACCACACACCCACATGTGTGCGGTGAAGCTGCCAGTTCCCATGAAGGTGAAAGAGGGGATCTGTGGGGATTTCCTGAGCACCAGGCGGGCGAGTTCGCAGGGCCAGGCTGGGATCTTCAGGCCAACGCGTGGGTGGGGGCACACTCAGCTCTTGGGATTTGTCCCCCGCATCAAAGTGGTTTCCCTGGAACCCTACAGGGACTGACCTGCACTCTGCAGAAGAGGCCATCCAACGACAAAAGCCTAATGAATATTGCAGCAGATCTGCCTTGTGCTCTAGGGAATCCAGTTAAATCCTGGACAGTCCTGGCCATGTGACACTTACTGACAACTGAGTGGGGACACCAGCTGCAAATAAAGGAAAAGTTAAATCACACAATGCACGTGCATGCACACCTCACACACACCCACAGCTAAATAACACACATAAATCATACAGAACAGTTACAAGTGATACATGAGTAACTGGCAAGTGAAAGACACATTCACTGCCGATTTGCTCCCACACTGACGTTTTGCTGAATGGAGGGAGCGGGTGGAAGGGTGCCACACCAGCGCAGCTGGCTGAGGTGGGGGTGGGGGTACGGTGCACGCTCGTGTGGCTGGAGCTGTGTCTATACGTCTGCAGCCAAAACGCAAAAGGACGTGTTTTCCCAGGCAGATTCATGGCCTCCTTTGCCATATGCTCAGAAGGCTCTGGTTTGTCTTCCCGTAAAGCATCTACCACGCCCGCTCGTATCTGTCTCCTCGCTTTCGGCTGGAAGCTGCCCACAGAATCACCTTCCAGGATTTGCTCTGACACTCTCTGCTATGGGCTCTGCTTCTGGACTGCAGCATGGATGCCAGCAGCAGTGCAGTGGAGGCAAGCGGCACTTTCCACTTCTCAGAAAAATGCTTATTTGGGGCACCAGGGTCTCACCAAGCCACGAGCCCAAACCCTACCCTAGACATCCAGAACTCAGCTGTCAAGGCCAAGGTAAAGAGGTGAATTTTCAGATTTTTCTTTCTTGTGTCACTTCTTCCATCCCTCTCAGAGGTGATCTAGAAAGATGAGTGTGCGGTCAGCTTTCCGTAGCCACAGACATCTGCATCAACTCCCATTTCCAGCTTTTCCTTCGGAAAAGACGTTATCCTTCCTCTTTCCTTGGTTAACTCCACCTTCCACTTCCTTACGATGCAGCTCGGAGGTCGCTGCCTCCCGCCTTCAGCCGTCCTCTGTGAGCTGACGGGGCAGCTGTCTGCAGGCGTTCTCCCCAGACACCCCATGGAGCTGCGATAATAGCGTGAGTCTCACTGTCATGTAACAGTTGCTCACTTAAAGCCCCTCTCATTAGAAAGTAGTGATTCTACTTATATCTGTGTCTACCAGGTGAACACATTATGTTCATGGTAAAGGACTTTGGGGTCCGTGGATTAATGCATGATTCTTAGCTGGGTGGTCCTGGGGATGATTCCCTTAGCTTCTGTGTTACAATCTTGCCTGAGTCTGAATTTTTGGGTGAAGAAAAAGCCTCCAGGCTGCCCAGGCTCCATCTGGGCACTTCCTAGCCTCAGGCAGAGATGCTCTGTTTTGACCACTTTGTCTCAGCTGTGCACCGTGTCCTCCCACAGGTGTCCCCCAACAAATGGTGACTATGCTGGCTTAAAACCACATGTTTACCTACCTTGTCAAAAATAAGCACTCTTTCTTTGGTGTTACTACTGAATCTTGTAATAATGATATATAATCATTTTAATAATAGTATATGTAATAATATACTATATGCCATTTATACCATATACTACATATACATATACTATATACCCATATGATATATGTGGCATGTATACTGTAGTATTTATAGTACCTATTATATATTTAATAGCATATAATAATATATGATATATGGTAGTAATAACTTTTCCTAAATGTTTATCATGTGCTATATCTATATTGTTATATGTTTATATATATATATATATATATATATATATGTTACTTCCTGTAATACATATATGCGATTGTTGTCTAAATTTCATAGGCGACAAACTGAGGTTCAGAGAAGTTAAGTAACTTGCTTGAGACTATTCAGCAAGAGCAGGAGCAGGATTTGAAATGAAGTGGGCCGCCTGCGGTATTAGAGCTTGCGGTGTGTGGGTTTGTCAGCTTCCCTGAGCTACGAGTTTTGCAGACGTGTTGTCTACATCTGCTTCACCCTTTTCACCTCTCCAGTGCCTGGCCCTGGGTTTGTAATTGTTTGTGGACTGCCTCCGTGAGGTACCATAAGCCAAAGCATAGGCTAACTCCAACAAGGAGGATGCCAGCTTTTTAGGACTCAGGTACCTGCAGTCCATTACCCTGTTCTCAAAGCCCTCCTCACATCTTGCTCACTGCTGGTTTAACTAAGTAGGCTATCTCTGAATGGCCTAGTTAGGCTGCAAACAGGAGAGTGGGGAAAAGTAAGTGTAGTGTACAGGGCATATGTCAGTGGGGAAAATAGTTCAGAAGCTCAGTAGAATAAGAAAAGTAGAATCTGTTTTTGCAGCGAGGCTTTGCAGTTGAGGAGGAGGCAGAGCTGATAGCTTGGGCACAGGAAGAGACCCATCTAATGGTCTGCTGACAAAGATAGATGGTCATTAAGATTCTACTCAGAAAATAGCTCATTTGGGGCAGCAGGGTCCCAGTGAGCCTTACCCCACTCTAGGCAATAAGAACCTGACTATCACCTGAAGGCTACCACTCTCGTTTTTCATGGTCCAGGAGCTAACCCTGATTGCAGTAGCAATGACTAAAGAAATCAGGCCACAAATACTCATTAAGCACCTACCACATTCATTAAGCACCACCTGCCCAGCGTAGTGGAGGGGGATGATATATAACAGAAGCAGAATTATGGCCTGGCGTGGTGGCATATGCCTGTAATCCCAGCACTCAGGAGGCTGAGGCAGGAGGATAGTTGCAAGTTTGAGGCCAGCCTGGGCTACAAAGTGAGCTTCAGGCCAGCCTGAACTGCATAGCAAGACCCTGTCTCAAAAAAGACACACGTAAAAAGAAGGAGAAGGAGAAGGAGAAGAAGAAAGAAAAAGAAAGGAGAAGGAGAATAATAATTATGGTCTCTGTCTACAATGACTAATTGAAAAGATCCGATAGGTGGAATAATGGGTTAATGTAGCAAGATGATAATGTTAAGTGCTGATGTGATAACACATGAAACTCTTCCATAGGGACAATGATATTGTGAAATGAGTGGAACATGCTGCTGATCATGTCCCATTCATTTCCTGGTCTTTTTCTCAAAGTTCCATTTGCTTGTACCCAGTGTGGATGAGCTGTCCTTTCTTCTAAAAGAGATAGTTTTAAGTAAAAGAACATTCATTCTTCACTCAGAAGCGTCTGTCTCATTCACTGAAACAAACAACTTCATCTTTTCTCATGTATTTCTTTATCAAAGGTGGTAGAGCGAGTTAATGTGAGGTCTGCTGCTCAGCAGAGAGAGTGAGGTGGGCCACCTGGGGCCAGGTCTTAAGTCAGAAGATTCTCTGCCTACTCCTTTTGTGGTATGCGCTTACCTTTCCTAGGGCCCCAGCCTGCTCCCTAACCCCAGATGCTTTGGGGATGTGGTCTAGGGCACCATCTCAAGTCTTTGTATTAGCCCTTTATCTCCTAGCTGGGTGACTTTGGACAAGTTGGTTAATCTCCTTGAGTTTTAGTTTTTCCCATCTACAAAATGGATCTACAGAAGTAAATGTGAGGGCAGGTAGCAATGTTTCACAGTGTGATGGCCATAGTAACTGGCCACAGTCCATTGAACAGTAACATCTGAAGTGATGCTTTTCTCTTACTTAGCCCTAGTAATATTCTTGAATCACCATCACTATTATCATTATAATCAACCTCACCAGTATGACCACTGTCATCGCCAATGCCATCATCGTCATCTAATCGGTGCATTCCATGGCCCATTTCCTTGGGACATTTTAAGATGCCTTGATTAATCAAATACCAAATTCTCCCTGTATGACAGTGGTTTAATTTGTCACAGCACCGGGGTAATACTTTTATTCAGGAGGCAAGGAGGTAAGTCGCTGAAAATTCATACTGACAGTTGTGGGCTCTGTGGTGGGAGAAGAAGGAAGTTAGTTTTGGTTGGATGGGCTTTGGACACTTCTCTGCAACTCACAAGTCCAGCCCTACATCAACTGTGTCACTGAGTTCTCTCTCTCTCACCACAATGCAGGCAAAGGAGACATCCATCTAGGAATGTCATTTGTCTTTCCACAGAGGTTACAGGGCCATGGTGAAGAGAAGAGTCTTCATCTCAGTGTGAGCACTGCATAATGGGAGTGCCTGGAAAAGGGACTGGGATTGAGGGTGGGATTCTGAAGTGTAAAAGCACAGTAAATTACTCTTTGACATCTCAGATACATTTCTGTGTACACAACTGTGCTTTGTCTTCATGACCTGCAACTACACTTTGAGGTTTTCTGAAGTAGAGAAATTCCTGGTGCTCTGTCCACAGACAAGCTCTAATTAAGAGCCCATAGGAAGAGGAACATAAAAGCCATGTGAGTGCTCTGGCCCCCACAAGAGAAGTCTTTCTCTGAAGAGATATTGATTTGAAAATTCAGAGGGGTAAAGGAACCCATTCTGAAATTTTTGCTTGGGGGCTGTCATGTAAAACTCCACTCTGCAAAGAGTGATTCAGTTCCATTGAATTTCTTTACCAAGTCCACACAACTTGTAATGTGGAAAAATGACCATGTGGTAGTATTTGTGATGTGATATTCAGTTTTTTCCTTTGCTTTTCTTTTTTCACTTTGGCTAAAAACAGTCTTCTGTGCACATCGTGGACTCTGAAAGGCGATTGAAGGCCAGTGAGTGACATTTTAAGGCATCTCAGGGGAACGTTTAGTACAAACACAGCATATGCCAACTCGCCCCTGGGCTGGGATGGCTGGGAAGGCTCTGTAGGAACCCCACTCTTCCTACACACCCTCCCTGGAAGGGTCTGGAAGGCACGGCTTTGGCTGCTGTAGGAGGCATAATCCACTCACCTATTGAACAAATATTTGTTGCGTTCCTATTAGTGCCAAACCTATTCTAGGTTTTGATTATACAGCCCTGAAGAAAAATAGGCAACAATCCTTACTGACATAGAATTTCCTTTCTCTCAGTTTGGCTTACTGCTATTATTATACTTTCTGGCATATAAGTGTGTGTATTATACTGTATATAAATATATCTAAATATTTTCTTAAATTTATGTCTTTTTAGATTTTATGTTTCAGTAAAGTAGGGGTTCAGTTTCTCCAATTATCTTTGTACAAAGCCCACAATAGTACATTCATTTATTCACTCAATACGTACCTTCTAATGCCTGTACTGAGTTAAGATACTGTGATGGGTGTTCTCGTGGAGAATATAATCTATTTCATTAACTATGAAAACAGACATAGCAACAGAGTGATTTTTGTTGGCATTTAATTTTGGTTTAATGATGTACAAGTCTTAAGTCTTATATCTTGCTTACTCATCCAGTAAGAGGAATCCTAGGCCTCCCGCTTCTAAGTTTCTCTGGCACAACCGTTTTCTTCTCCCTACTTTCCATCCCAGTTCTTTCCAGGGTCTTCCCTTCCTTTCTGAAGATCAGGAATAAGGTCCATATCCAGGCCATTCTTAGGACAACACAAGATAGAGGGAAACACACTATATAAACACCTCCATGCCCTGGCCCCACCCAGCTCACACCTGCCATTCCAGGGGCAGAAGGGGCTCATATCTTCTTTCCATGTCCCTGAATCCTGTTCCACCCAACTCAGCTGTGGCCTGGAAGTCTCATTCCCCTTTTATCCAGGCTCATTCCAGGCTGGAGATGCTCTGGTTTGAAAGTGGAACCTCTCTATTAAATTTGGAGTTCGTGCTCAGTTTGCTGTTCCAGGAACAACGGGAGCAGTTCCTTTAAAAGACTGAAACAGTTTAAAGCCATGAAGGGGCTAAAGAAATAGGTTGGACTTTCTCAAAGGGGAGTAATACTCAAAGCTTGCACTGGGGAGAAGGAACTGAAAAACTATTTCCCCCAACCCCCTACCATTTACTTTGTCTGGGATTAAAAAGCATAGGGGTAAGCATCTGAATTTTCTCTGCTAATGAGATCTGTCCCTTCTTCTAGTAAAAGCAGTGAAGTTTAAGTCCTAATTCATGCTTATATACAAGAGGAATCATTATCAAATTCATATTGGGGTGTTTCCGCTCTCTCTCTCTGGAACATTAAGTGCACAAGAGGCCAGGGGAAGAGTTTTCCCATGGCCAGGGACTACGTAGTATCCAGGGGATGAGGCAGAATGTCTGACCTGCCGGATTTTTCACACGACCCATTTTGACAGTCTTGAAAGTCTTACAAGAAGTAGAGCTAAAGACAGGAAGGGCCTCCAGGGGAGGTGGGAAGTGCAGCTTTAAGGACACTTCCTGCAAAGGGCTTCCACAGTCCGGGCAACCCACTGTGCGAAGCCAGTGAAGGCGGAGTTCACCGGCTCGGTTCACCTCCTCTGGGTGTGCCTCATCCCTCTAGCTCCCGAGCCTAGTACTTCTTTTCCGTCCATTGAAACCGCTCAAGAACTCATTCAGACTAATATACATCAATGATTCTGCCTTAAAGCACTAGACCCTAATAGGGAACATTATTTTTAAGTGGGGATAAACATTTATGCAAGGTTCTCAGTCTTTGTCACAGGTCTATATCACTTGTGATACATTTGTAAAATGCACAGTCCCAGGCCCCACTCACTGTAAAAATTGAAAACGCCCCGCAAGTGAATCTTATTCACAGCCAGGGCTGAAAACCATTCCCTGTGTAAGTGAGAGGTTTTCACTGTGTGATTCCTGGGTCAGTGGCCTCAGCATCATCTGGGCATTTAGAACTACAAAATTTCAGGCCTGAGCTAGATGTCCTGAAGCAGAAATTCTGGAGATGGGGCATAGCAATTTGCATTTTATTGAATCTGCCACATAATTTGGATGCTTGCTGCTGCTGCTAATTTGAGAGCCACTGCTTTAAACCAAAGGGCCAAGGTGTATCTGAGACATGTTAGTCCAGAGTAAAGGCGTGGGTGGATGTCAGGGATACCTTCTGAAGCCACTTGCCACCTGTGGCTGGCCACCGTGTACACATAAAGTCATCTTTGGTGGCTGTGGGTCTGTTGAAGGCACCACAGATTTGTAGACAATCACAGAGTGAGAACCATTTTTCTCAGTAGTAAGGGTAGGAATGATTTACCTAAAATGGCAAGGACATACTGGGTAACAGTAACGGTTGGAAGTGGTTATGTCTGTGGTCATGACCATCCTCCTTCCTTCTGGTGCTCCACAAGCCTCAGACCACAAATGAGGTTGTGGATGCGGTGGGGGGCGGGGGAGTAAGGTTGTGGGAGTGGAAGTAAACAATTCATTTGCTAAGCTAGATTGTATGGAACTAGAGGCTATGGGATTCTTTTGCACGCTATTTAAGTGTAAATTTTATCTCAGAAACAGTCACCCCAAAGCACCTACTTGAAATACAATATCTTTATGGCCTGAAAACATTATAAATAGGAAGGACTTCCTGAACATTTGGCTAAAATATGGTAACATTTCAATCCTATTCAATTAGCACTATTCTTAATACTGGAGATACTAAAATGAACAAGACAGACACTACGTGTAAGCACAGGATCTAGAAGGGAAAGCCAGCAAGAAGCCTGCTAATGAAGAGGAGGCAAAGCCTGCCATGCAAACATCTAGCAAATGGGTATGTCTTACATCTGGGGCTCTGGTAAGTGCTTCTCTAGTAAGGAATGTTTAATCTGAAAGCTGAAAGTTTAAGGGCAGGGGAAGGGAGGCAGGGGAAGGAAAGAGATGGTGGGGTTTGTGTAAAGGCTTGGAGTAGACAGACCCAGGTATGGAAGTTTTCAGAACTGCAAGCTGAATATGCCTGACCCTAGAAAGCATGGTGGAATATGATGGGAGATGAAGTTTGAAAGGCTGCAAGTCCAGACCTGGAGGGCCTAGGACGTTAGATGGATTTGGACCAGGGCCTGCAGGCAGTTGGAAGCCACTGAGGGGTTTAAAGCAGGGGAAGAAGATGATAGATTTGCATGAAAAATAAGACTTCTGGCTGCAGTTTGGAAGTGAGTTGGAGGAAGAATTGTGGGCATTGGGAGACAGGAGATTTTTGTTAGGCAGATTAAATTTATAAATGTTTGCGTAGGGAAAATATGAAATGAACTAGGAAATGAAGAGATTAAAATGTGTATTTACTCTTATGTTCTTTTTCAGCCCTAGTTTTGTTTCTTTGAATGCAACAGATCTATGACAGCTCTGGAGACCTAGCCAAATGCATGTGTCAATCAACCAATACTAATGGAATACCAACAGTGTGAAAATCACATTAGAAAACACAGTTCTGGACACCACGAGAGATTCAAAGAAGGCTTGGTCCTTGCCCACAAGATGACAATTAAGTAATGGAAACAAACAAGAATACTTAAATGCTCATTGAAGATTTAATAGCATGATGGTCACTTATCTAAAAGTAAGGGTGGAATCATAAATACACTAAAAGGATTGGAAGTAATTGTGTGAAAGATGCAGGTCTTAGGACAGACTTGAAGGATGCTAGGAAGTAAGCAGACCAATGCACAGGACTCTATTGCAGGCCGGGATGGGTATAAACCATTGGTATTGTGACTACATCTACATTTATGGCTTCAATTTGTCTTGCTTTTCAGAGATCAATAGAACCTCAGACATGGAAATCGCATTAGCTTTTGATAAAGAATGAGGGAATAACGAATGTTCCCAGCTTAATAAGTGGTTGTTCTGTGCTGTACCAGCAGGAACCACAGCAGAATAGGGCATAGGGGTGGACTTGGCTGGAAGGGCATGTGGGGTGGGCCTGGAGGAAGCCCGAGAAGGGCAGAGTGAACTGAAGCCCTGCTTTGGGGATGTGCAGTGGGCCTTCCTTAACTGACTAGTCACCCCCTAAATCAGAGTGCTGTAGATTTCAGAACATCACCTGGTCCGAAGTTTAGAAATTCCATTTCATAGAAAGGGGCCATTCTAAGAACCCGTTCCCATTCCAAGAATCCTCAACTTACTGCTTCTTAGCACAAAAGTAGTTTGCTCTTATGCAAGGAGTTACCTGAATTGTCTTCAAGTCTCAGTTTTCTTTTTTTTTTTTTTTTTTTA
>PVLD010009665.1:0-75590 GCA_004027595.1 Dinomys branickii
CTGAATAACCAATGGGTCACACAAGAAGTTAAAGAACAAATTAAAAATTACCTACAAATAAATGAAAACTCAAGTACAACCTATCGGAATCTGTGGGATGCAAGGAAAGCAGTCCTCAGAGGGAAATTTATAGCAATGAAATCATATACAAAGAAAATAGAAAGAGAGCAAATAAATAACCTATTGATACACCTCAAACTCTTAGAAAAAGAGCAACAAGCCGAACCAAGAGCCCAAAGAAGGGAGGAGATTATAAAACTCAGGGAAGTAATTAATGCAATTGAGATGAAGAAAACTCTACAAAAAATTAGTGAATCAAAGAGTTGGTTCTTCGAAAGAGTAAATAAAATTGATAAACCCCTAGCCAACCTTATCAAAAAAAGAAGGGAAAGATCTCAAATTCATGCAATAAGGACTGAAGGCAGTGTTATCGTGCGATGTTGTAGAGTAATCTACGGATAAAAATCAAAAATATGTAATGATTTATCTTCCTAGTTCCAGCATGCTAAAATCATTTCCTTTTATTTGCTTTGACATGGGAACAAGTGCCATTAATCACCTTCAAAGATTTCTCTTATTCTTCAAGTCTGCTGGGGTAGTTTAGCACCATTTTACAGAAAACGTTACATAATAAATTTGTAAAGTCTGAGGAAAGAACGGGGTGCTACAGAGGTAGAGGGGAAAGGGCAGGGGTAGAAGGAAGGAGACAGAGAGAATCCTAAAACCTAAATCTAAAATGGGAGTTAGGTCAGGGAATTGGTCACAAGGTCAAGGACAACTGAAACTCATGGAGAAGCAAAAAGCAAAGAGATTTACTTACATTTCAACATGAAACACAAGTGAGTACCTTTCTCACTGTTAATTGGTTCCAAGAGACATGACAAGTACGAAAAAGTGACAAGCACTGAACAAACTGGGCTGGGAGGCATAGCAAAGTTATAAGCCAATCGCCAACAAGTTCTGCTTTTCTGCTCATAGTTCTGTCTCACATCTAAGGTGAATCCTTTCTCGTAGTCTCTGGATCCCATCTTCCCCCTTGTCCTCTCAAGGACCACTTATGGCTTTCTTTCTCCCGTATTTGCAGCCACTTCCTTGTCATTGGAGCCTTTCCATTGGTATTTAACACAAATGTCTCGCCTGTTCAGCAGCTGCAGGAAGAGCAGGAAGAGCAATGGCAGCAGACACGTGTGCAGACCCCAAACATACAATATCTCCCTTAGCTCTATGTTCGCCCATCTCCTATCTTCGCTTGATTTCATTCATAGACAAACTCCGCAATTAGGTTGCAGAGATTTGTTTTCTATTTGCCATGTGCTGCACATCCCACCATGGTCTGGCTTCTGTCCCAGGCCTCTTTCTCTTCCAGCACTCTCTGTCTTAGAGAATAGCGGCAGCCATGCCACCGAGTACCCACACCTGAAGCCTAAGATGCCATCTAACTCTCCCCACCTTCCCCATCTCTCCACACACAATCAATCACCTGATTCCATTCATTTGGCCACTAAATCTCTCAAATAAATCTACCTGCTTCCTTCTATTCTCATCGCCCCGCCCTGATTTGGGAGGCTTCTCTATGTACATGCAGGTGAGGCTGGTGGATGTGTGTTGCTATGGAATGAACTCATGAAGACTCAGGGGAAAACCCAGTCCCTGGAGATTTTCTCAGCCGATTCACAGCCTCCGTTAGTAGCTTTTCTGCTTAAAATGGTAACTTCTGCTTCGTGCAGCTGGTTCCCATCCACTTCCCTGGCATTTTCCCCTGATTTATGCAGGACACCTCTGCTACTTGCAGAAGCTCTGAACTCAGTTGTCATTTTAGCTCCGTGGTTAGGGTCTGACTCTGAGCTGGACTAGCTCCATGAGGTTGGAGAGATCAGAAACTCAATGTACTTATTTGTAAAATGGACTGTTTCCCCTAGCCCAGTAGGCCTCAATCCTGGTTGCACATCAGAATCACCTGGGGAGGGATTAAAACGCCCAATGCTCGGGCTGGGTTTCAGAACAGTGACAGCTTCCCCATGCCTAGGCCTCATGTCACTAATTTTTAGGGTTATTTTTTAGTTCGGATCTTTGAAAGCTCCCACAAAAATCCCAATGTGCAGGCAAGGTTAAGTACCACTGACTTAATGATTTCTGAAGGACCTTTGTTCTATCCTTTCCTGTTTTTATCATGCCCCAATCCCAAGTCCAGGTTTCTTTTCTTTTAATGTTTTTACTAAGTTGAGAAGAAATAGCTGTGAAGCCCCCCCACCCCCTTCCATCTGCTGTTTGTTCTTATTTACACACGATGGAACCCAGCCCACCGATTTACGGCTCTGGTTCCCTTACAGCTGTTATTGAACAGAAAACATAGCAGAAAACTTATTAAACAGAAAGAAATTATTTTGAGCTTTGTGCTGACAATCTCTTATAGAACAAAGGAAACATTTAGTTTTTATCCTTCTGAATGTAATGTTTAAAATTGATTTATAATCTCACAATTGCAAATTTAAATTTAATTCTGTAGCCAGACCCCAGCTTGTATTCTTTCTTGGACATTCCATTAAGGAAGCCAAAACATCTCTGCAGGAGGATGGGATTTCCAGGGGGTGTACTCATAGACATCGGGGCCTCCTCACTGCTCAGAGTGACTTTTGATGTTAACAGTCATTATCTCTTTTCCCCAATCCTTTCTATTGGCAGCAAAGCCAGGGTAAATCTGTCCTCAAGGTGGATGTGGCCTCTCTCTCTCTCTTTTTTTTAGTATCGGGAATCGAACTCAGGACCTTGTGTTTGTCAGGTTGGTGTTGTGCCCCTGAGCTGTGTTCCTGGCCCAAATGTTATCTCCTATTTTGGTTCCAGAAATTGAACTTGGGACCTTGTGCTTGCCAGGCAAGCACTGTACCCCTGAGCTATATCCTCGGCCCCTTGCCTCATTCTTTAAACTCTAGGATATGAATGGACCTTTCAGAAGATGTCCTTTCTATACGACTTATTTTGGACATCCCCTTCTAGATTGGAAGTCACAAGACTTTGCTGAGCTGCAAGGGAGTAGAGAGGAGTGTAGAAAAATGATAGAGAATAGCCAAGCATTTGGTTTAACCACTGCCACTAACTTGGGAAAGATTTGGGGTCTCGACATAAGTCTGATTAATGTTGGCAAAGTCCCTTTGGGTTGCTGGCTCTGCCCCTGTTTCTCTGCTAGTGGCATCTCTCTCACCTATTTCTCAGCTTTCTTCTGTGGTACCTATTGGACGTACACAGCCCGTGCCTTTGCTTGTCTCTCCCAAGTCGTAGTGAGAGTAATGAATTTGGTTACTACTTTGATAAAGATAGGTTAATTTAGTAGTCATGGCCAGGTGAATTACTCATTAGCCATGACCTGTAATGACTCCCTTTCCCCATATAATCCTTTTAAAAGTTAGCCCTCAAGTTATTCTCATAGAAAAAAATGGTTAGTTATTTCCTGGTGCAGAAGGTGTTACCAAGCCTGGAGTCAAGCTGAAGAAAACTTTGTCTCCTAATGGTAAGCATTGAGCTATTCTCATGCAAGTTGATTTTGGTCCAGAAAACACTGTCTGAATTTTTTTTTTACTTTGATGCTGTCTCTTTGGGTATTTTTTTGTAGATGGAGGAATTGATTGAAGGTGTTCGCTGGGCTTTTATTGACATGCTGGAGAAAGAAAATGAGTGGATGGATGCAGGGACAAAAAGGAAAGCCAAAGAAAAGGTAAGGATTCCTTTTGATAAAAAATACAACTTTTGATTTAATGGTTTTGCATGCTTGCCACTGAGTACGCAGTTGATTTTTATATTGACTGAGCTCTTGGCTCCGAATGACTCTGAAGTTGGGTGTGTGTTTTGGATGAATACATAGATTTCATCACTGGGGAGAAGGAGAGAATAAGAATGGACTTTCCTTTCTCTGAGTGCATTTTCAAATGCCACGTGATTCAGAGTTTCCTTCCCTCCTAATTTCTGTCTGTAAGAGCCACATGGCTTTCTGCCTACTGAGTTCTGCCATAAACCATCATTGGATACGGCAGAATGCAGAGCAGTAGGGAGTCACAGAGAGCAGCTGGCAGAGGAGCCCTCAAGGTGCAACAAAGAAGAAAAACTCATACTGACTCTGTCCTTTGTGCGTGATGTCCTGAGGCAAGTCCTTTCCTTATAACCAAGTAGATCTGCTCCTAACCCTTCATTTTGTACCAATGATCCAAAGAGCACGCGTATAAACTGCAGACCAGCTGAAGACCATTGTGTAGGAATCAAAAATATTTCCTGATAGAAGTGGACATGTGCTTGGCCTTGTAAGATTTTTGGACACCACACAACAAGGGAGTAAACGAGGAGATTGCTAACAGCTGTGTTATTTAGAATGCGGCCAATCCTAGGTACTCTTAAGGAGCCGGAGCTTAAGTGGGTAGGGCAGATCCTCTATGTCCTCTGTGGGTGCCATTCTGCACCGGGGAGATTCTGAAATTAAGAGCATTTCTGCTTTAGAGAGGTGGTTTGAGACCTTCCTGATGGTAGCCATCACCTGGCCTGCTTGGCTGGCCTTAGCTTTCTGGGTCCTCCTCAGTCGGGCCTGCTTTCGTGATCAGCGATGAACACTTGTGATTTTAGTCTTCCCTGTGACTGGCACCATTAGGGGGCCTGGGGAGCTCCAGGTACTTATACTGACTCAACATTAGCACAGGTATTTTCAGCATTTTCTGGCCCGATTTTTGGGGTGCTAGGGATGGAATCCAGGGCCTCACACATGCGTGGCAAGTACTCCACCATGGAGCCACATCCCCAGCCCCGAGCACAAGCGCTTGTGCTCTAGGATCAAGAAGTAAAGAGAGGGCAACATTCTGGGAAGGCCTTGTTGAAGCCCAAGTGTGAAGAAGTTTAGCTAGGGTATTTCCTAGAGCCACGCTATTCCAGAGACGGATAAACCTTGCCATAGATATTTTTGTCATAGATCTGAAAAGGCGATTCGGTGTTTGTAGTGAAGGAAGCACCTGGGAAGTGGGAGGGCGCGGGGAATGCGGGGGGGGGGCGGGCAGACAAAGGGGATGTTTGGTTTCTTACCCCCTCCAAGATCTCAGCTGTCCTGCGTCACACAAGGCAGAAGCTGACAAGCACAGGAGCACACTAGCTGCGTGGATGGGAAACGCTCCTGACAGCAGGTGAAACTTTCGGTACCAATATCGTTTAATGAAGGCATCATTTATTTGCTGAGCTCGGCTGTGTTATCTGAGCCCTCAGCATGTTAGCAGCACTTTTTCTTAGCTTGACTGCGGGGTTCATTTATGAATTAGTGCCAGACCATTGGAGCGAGGGTGGGTGGACTGTGAGGGTCTACATGTGTGTGACGAATGGGTAGATACTAGAGGGATGTCCTGGGAAGTGTGGTCATTTCTTTTTGAAGTAGAGATTGAGATTGCCTTGAGGAGATGGTCCAGCGTGCATTAGCGAGTGCATGTCTCATAGTTGTGCCTTCTAGACACAAGGCCCATGGGTCTTTCTTGAAGAACGATTCTCAATCCTTCTATTATTAGACATGTTTCTGTTGCCCTCTGAGTTGCTCTGCAGTCTTGTATTTTATTTCAGTGAGAGCTGTCGGGTTTTCTCCTGAAAGTGCTCTTTCAACACTGCTTTCTTTGAGCTGAGTTCAATCTGCCAGGAACTCCACTAGTCCCTCAACAGGTACAAGTATCAAAGGCAGTTGTCCTGCTGGATCTCACAAGGTTCCCCAAGTGTATCTGTCTTTAAGAGTTCAGAGCAGTTCTTTTAATGAAAGGCAAGAAAGAGAAATGTCCACAATTTTTCAGCAGTCCTTGGAGGCGGGTCCCTCCCAGGACCTAGGAAGATGGTTCTTTTTTTCCCCAAATTAAACGAACTTGCAGTTCTGGCAATGACCTCAGGGTGGAGCTCATAGTACTCGCAAAGAGCCTGGCAAGCTGACTGCTTTTATGCAGCTTTCTACTCTGGGGCTGTTTTTGCAAAATGATATATTTTTTTCTTGCCTTTTTTCTCAGCTGTCCTCAATTTGATTGCCTTTTAATAGTCAACAAGAAAGGAGAGTCTCTGCTTAATAATTCCTTGAATCTGAGATGGAAATCTCTGACTATCTTAGGGCTTTGTCTTTCTGATATGGAGTAGCCCTGGCATTAAGAAAGGATTTGCCTGCATTTGAAGTGGAGGTGAATAATTTGCCTTCTCTTCCTGGTATGACTTGGCACTGTTCTTTGGGCATGTGTTGGATGCAGTATATCACCCAGGCGGAAGATTTCTCATCAATAATAGTGCCCACACTGGGCCAATGCTGAGTCACTTGGCAACCCATTGGGAAAGCTGAAAAAAAATGTTCCTGATTTGCGAGGGGCTGAAGCTTTTCTTTCCCTCATCACGAAGCCCAGGACTGCAGCTAATTAAAGCACTTCTTAAATGAAAGGTGTTGACCTCAGCCTTCTGTAGTGACCAACCTCCTGAGCTCGGCGGTCCAGGCACCCCTGAGTTCTGGTCTGAGGCCCAACCCCTTGGCTTCATGGCAGTGCCCTGATCTCCAAATGGAACTGTGTGGATGTGGCTTTGTTATGCTCTTTGCTAGGGGTGATCACTGTAAAAGATAAATGAGGATGTCTCTGCTTCCGTGAAGGGTAAATCTGTTATTTCTGTCTCCCTGCCTTTTTCCGCTCATCTCCTAAGAGATCACAAGTACTTTTGTGTTGTGAAACCTATGGTGTAGGTTTCAAGTGAAAATTTAGTATTATGAAATAACAACCAATTTCGGTTTAGGATTCTGTGTCCCCTGCGAGAATGTGCTCTTACAGTAAGCACACAGCAAAGGGTGGGAGGCTTGTTCTTTTTCTGGTAATCATAGTTGAATGAGTGAAAAGTGAAGGATGTTGGGGGTTCTACTGGAGGAGTCACCCTTTCCAGAACAGAAGAAGAGGCTCTCAAGGTCACTCTGCGAGGCCATGCAGAGAGGGACTGAGTGCTGCCTTTGGCCACCTTGGCCAGCTCTGGTTCAGATCAGGAGGAGAATCGTTCATCCCCAGATGAATTCAGGTATGTAGTCCAAAGCTGGAGGCCTTCTGAAATGCTTGTTTGTGGTCTTTGCCCTTGGAACCTAAGCTTATCAGGCCACACTCAGAGAAAAGTAGCAGGATGGAACTTACTAGGAGGGAGGAAGCATCTGGGGTGGCTGTGAGGGAGCTGGAGTCTTAGCCCTGGCCACAGCAGGTGCGGAGAAGGGGAGGTATGTTCCCAGCTCCATAGGCAGGTGACACCCACACACCAGCTTTGAGGCAAGTGGGAGGACTTCTTTTGCAGAAGGCAAAACAGAAGTGTAGCTCACCTCTTTGCCTTTGTCTCTAAACTCTGCTGGTCTTCGGCTTGAATTTCCCGCAGGTGTGCAGATTGTACCCACCTGTCAGTGCCCTGCCTACATCCAGAGCTGAGCCAGATGACTCCTAAGGGATGGCTCCAGACCAGTCACAGCAGACCAGGGAAATGGTTGAGGTGCAAATCCTCCCTGCCACCCACTTGCCTACCTTTAAGCTGGAGGGCTGGGTCTGAACAGTGCTGGTAATTCTGGTGCACTATAAAGCTTGGGAGCCACTGTCCTTGTCTTCAGCCTATCACTGCACGTCTGTCTGACGTCAGAGTGCAGGCTCCTGCATTTTCTCCTGTCTGACGTCAGAGCGCAGGCTCCTGCATTTTCTCCTGTCTGACGTCAGAGCGCAGGCTCCTGCATTTTCTCCGGGGGTTTTCTCTTCCTGCTGTGCTGCTCTTGCAGGGAAGGTAGGAGTGCCACACCCTCTTTAGCAGCCTTCAGCCAACAGTTGATGAGAGCTGGGGCACAGACATCTCGGCTCTCGTGTCCCTATTGTGTGCTCCGCATGGGTTTCTGGGGCTTCCCCAGTGCACTCAGCTGCTTGGCAAGATGCCCTTTATTGACTTCTTTCCTTTTTCCTTGAACTTCTCCCAGCCCCTCCCAAATGAACTGTATGTACTGAATACTTGTCTCAGGGTTTGCTTCTAGAGGGACCCCTGGCCAACACAGCCCCTCGCTTATGCTCTCTTCCCATGCTTCCTTTCCTTTAAGGTGACAGACATTACATTTCACTGCATCTGGATCTTAGCACAATTACAGCGGCGAACTCAATCCCACAGACATTTCCAGCACACTGACAGCATGTCAGGCGCTGCACAAGGAGCTGGATTCTGATCAGGGGATGATCAGTGTGTCCCTCTCCTGCAGGGTTCTTCCCCCTCCCAGGGCGGCACAGGAGTGCCTTAGATGGAGTGTCACGCATGCAGGGCGGATGGAAGAAGGGTTAATGTCAGAGATGCAAAATGGGCCTGAGAGTCCGAGGGATGAGGCTTCTGAGGAGCTCAGACCTTCTGTCTGGGAGAACCTTGCTCAGGGAGTGCCCACCCCGTCCCTTCCTCCCTTCCTCTCTCCCGTTCCCAGGCCCTGTCATGGCCCATGTCTTGCTGCCTATGGGCAAGACTTCCTCTGCGCTCTTCTTAACTTGGTCACCCAAACAGCTTTGCGACTGAGCATCCAGCAGTCGCTTTCCCCTTGGCACTTTCATTCCTGTGGTATCGCGGGCAGGGATTCACTGTAAATTGGCTTGTAGAAGAAAGGGAGGGGCTTTTGTCCAAGTGTCTGCTGCCCATCTGTGTTACATATTCCAGCAGGTTTGCAGAACACCCTGCTTCCGGCATCCACTCCAGTGTGCACCAGAGACACTGAGGGCCAAAATAGCCTCCGAACTGCTTGCCTGCTCTGGCTCCATCTTCTCTGGCTGCTGTGTGATGTCGTGCTGAGCTTGTGCTGGCTGCATGTCTCTCACAGTCTCTGTCCCAGGCACACACAGGCCGAGGTAGTGGCCTTCATACTTGTTTCTCCTTTCTCTTCACTTCCACAGGAAGTACCGAATAGAGGCTAGGAGTATAGACTGCAGAAAGGTGGCTGGCCTAGGTTTGAAGCCAGCTTCTATACCTTGTCAGCTGCACTGACCCTTTGGAAATTACTTTTCCTCTCTCGCCTTCAGTTTTCACATCTGTAAAATGGGGAGATCACTACCTTCTCAGTGGTTTGTCATCCTAAAGTACTTAGAATAATGCTCGGAGCATGAGAACGGCTCTCAGTGGCTTCTGCCCAACTGCCGTCCTATGGCAGCAAGAAGACTTGGGGTGCCCTGGCTGCTGGAAGGAGGACTGTGACTTCACTTTGTGCATTTGGGCCACTGAGCTTTCTTGTTGGTTAGGAGGCGACTACCCTGAGACCAGGGTCCCAGAGCCCCCCTCGATTCTCTGATGATCCACCTCCCAACACCCCCCCTCCCCTCCCTTCCCCCTTGCCGGGGGCATAATAGGGAGCAGCCCCTGCAGAGACATGGTCGTTTTCCTCCAGTGGACTTTAGGTAAATTCACTGTTGTCTTGGTGGAAAATGTAATTTAAACACAAAAGCAAATATCTGCTGTAAGTAGAAGTTTGATGCATGTATTTGTCAAAGGTACACTCCATCTGATATTGTACTGGGGAGGCTTTAATCGACTGCCCTGTCTCAGTGCCTCATGTAAATGTTGCTATGGGGGGCTTCAGGTCATTCATTCTCCCACTTGTGTGTGGGTAAGCAGCACCTGCAGGGCTTCCTGAAACACAAATTGCTGGCCTCACCTTGCTTTGGCATTCCTGACATAATGGGTCTGAGAGGGGCCCACAATTGGCATTTCTTCTTTTTTTATGTGGTGCTAGGGATAGACTGCAGCAGGGGCCTTGAACATGCTTGGTAAATGCTCCATCACTGAGATATACTTGCAGCCTGGGTGTTTGCTTCTCTGACAGGCCTCAGATGCTGCTGATGCTGCTGGTGGGAGGCCAACCCCATGAGAACATTAAGTGTTTACAGGTGAAAGCCCTGTGACTCCAAGGCTGTGTTAAAAGAACTGGCTAACATCTATTGAGTGATTGCTTTATCTTGTCGGGGCGCCCCTTTTCCATCTCACAGGTGAGGTGCCTGAGTGAGTGTGGAACAGTCAGAGCCTGACCAGGTCCCCTAGTCCACTGTGGGCTCCATGTGCCAAAAAGCTCATCTGGAGAGAGAGCTGAAAGCTCTTTCTTGGTGACTTCTGCCCCTGACTCCTATCTGTCTTCAGGAACTGTGCAGGATAAGATTTCCACATAAAGGCCCTTATACTTAATTTGTGAAGATATTTCAATGCCTTTTGTTTCAGGTGAAACATTTCTAATGTTCCTCATACGCACACACGATATGTCAGGTTAGATGTTCTAAACACTCCAAAAATACCAACTACCTCAATGCCATAATACCCATGAGGGAGGTACATTTATTTCTGTTTACAGATAAAGAAACTGAATCACAGATAAGGCAGGCAAACTTGCCCAGGGTCGTGCAGCTAGTAGGCGGAAGAGCTGGGACTCCACCCTTGGCAGGCTGGTTTTATAGTCTTTTATCCAATTGCCAAACATGGGCTTTAGCTCAGTGACACTGGTATCATCTAGAAGCTAGCTAGAAATGCAGATCTTTGGCCTCATCCTGGATCTATAAAAGCTCTTGGAGGGGACCAGGAATTTTCACTGAAGTTGCCCACCATGAGATTCTAATGCAGGGAAAGGGCGAGAACCAGTGTTCTATGCTGGCTTCTGATGCCTCATCCTGTTGGCTGATTTCTACTTCTCAACATAGTTTTTAAAGCTCAAAGGGGGAGGATATAGCTCAGTGGAATAAGCACCTGCCTGGCAAGTACAAGGTCCTGAGTTCAATCCCTGGTACTATAAAAAAAAAAGTTCAAGGCTGAACACAATATTCTAGATACAGTCCAGCCCATCCAGCACAATGGGAATATTACTGGTGCCTTTGTTTTGCATATGAATTATGTTAAGAAATCCGAAGTTGATACTATGGCTATCTTTTTTCCTCAGCCAGGTGTGTCGTTATTGGCTCATAATGAGTTTATAGTCAGTTAATTTCAAGGTCTTTTTTTTTCCCCTTTACTCTCACAGGAACTGTTGGTAAGCCCTGTTGCTCCAGTCCTAAAACTCACATTTTAAAAAACTCTCATCCCAAATGTCACATTTATTCTTATTAAAATCCACTTGTTTTTGTTCATGGCTCTGGCTTTAAGAGAAATATTGCTGAATCTTCTTCATGTCTATTATTTTTGTTATAAAAAATGTATGCTCATTACAGGAAATCTGGAAAGTAAAGTATAGAAGTAGAAAGAAAAAAATAATTACTAATTCTATCATCCAAACATAACCACTGCTAACATTTTGATGTATTATTTTGATTTTTTCCTATACCTAGGGTTTAAAAGGCATTCTTGAATAATCGTGTGTGTGTAAATTTGATTCCTTCTTTTTGGTCATATCATTTGCATTATGTTTCTCCTATTTAATCTTTTTTGTAAAGTCATAGCCACTATTATTAAATATTCTTTTAATAGCTGACCAGGTTTGGGTATCTGTTATAGATATTGCTGTGATAAGCATGTCTGCACAAGGCTTTTCTCCATGTTTTAGAAATAATTCCTTGGAATGACAACTCAGATGCCCTCTTAATATCATGTCCATCACTCATTGGCTCACATGCTCTTTCCACATGTATGTCACTCACAATGGGTACATGTGCCTTTTGGTTTTGTTGCTTTTCTGGGTTATGAAGGGGCACACTCACGAAGTAGAACTTGAATCATCCTCTTTGCTATGCACTTGGAGACTCCCTTCCAGATTCCTCCACTGAACAAAATATTCCTCTTGAAACTGCTCTGTGGCAGGTCTCCTGTTGGCACTAATCAATTCATTTACCAAATACATTTTCAGTTCAGTTGTTCTCCTTTGGATAAACTCTGTGGAACTATTGGACAGTTTCTCCAACTTGCCTGGATGGAGGTCTTGAGATACCTAGCAATGCTTTGATATTATCCAGTTACACTGTATTTAGGGCCTTCCTTGTGTTCTATTACAGTGGAAGCCTGAGGAAAGGGCATCTTTTCTTGGAGTCCCCTCCTTTCTGAGGCCCGGGGTACCCTAGATGCAAACGATGTCCTTCTGTGGGGTACAACCAGCCTTTCAGACAGCCAAACCCCAAATCTTTCCTGTCTTCTTTGGACTTTTTGTAGTACTGTCATGTTTGTTTATAACTGAAAAACTGTCCTTCACTGATGATTGAATTGGTGTGACTCCTCAAAGGGAAGGACTGTGTCTGGCTTTTTTGTTTTTAATTCTCAGAATCCAACATGGACCTGACATTCTATTCTTTGGCCACTGGGCAGACATTAGTAAGAACCATGGCTCCAGCAAACACTAACTCTGGGGCTCCAAAGATGTGCCTCAGTTTCCTCATCCATAAAATGGGAATGAATATAATTCCATTTTTACTGATTTGTTCTAGGGGATTAAAGAAGTCATGTATACACAATAGCTAGTAGAGACTAAATTCTTGATATTAGTAAGATGGCATGTTCATGTTTTCCAAGTGTTCTCTCATTTCCTCCTCATGAAATAATGAGTGAATGCTCCATTGCAGTCCCCTAAAATTGGGACTGAAAAAGCTGTCTCAATTACAATTTTCTTTGAGGAGGAAGCAATAAATAAGAATTTTATGAACTTTGATTCTGTTGTTATTTTAAAAAACATTTTAATAAAACTTTCAAAGGTGAATGCAAAAGTATTCATAATAAATCCATATATTCCCCAAACCTAGACTTAACAGGTAATATTATTTTGCCATTCATGTTTTGTGTACTCCCCACTCTCACCTGTTTTTATGCTTGAGAACTGTCTTAGTTACTTTTTTTTTTTGCCTGAACCAAAATACCCAACGCTCAAAGTTGAAGGAGGAAAGGTTTATGTCGGCTCAATTTATAGAGGCTTCAGTCCATAGTCAGCTGTCTCTCAGGCAGGGTGGCACGGCAGGGGGAATCACCAGGAGATACAGTACAGGGCAAGCGGGCAGGAGACGGCAAAGCAACAAGCAGTAGGAGCAACAGCAGCAGCCTGCCTCTCCCGTTTATCTCTTCCAGGCTACCCGCCCTTTGTGTGGTGCCACTCGCACCCAGGATGGGCCTTCCCATTACCCACACCAGGAACTATGCCAAGCCAATCAGTGCGCTACTTTAGTAATCACACACCCTCAATCCCAGCATCACACACTCTAGATCCAGCCACCTCTGAAAAGCCCCACGTATGTCTGCGTGAGGCTTTGGGGGGACATCTAGATACAAGCCATAACGAGAATGTTAAATTAATTAAAGTTAATTCCTTCTTTGACAGTACAGAGATCATTTTACTATAAATACTTCATTATGTATCTCCAACTTTTGAAAAGTAACCACAATTCTATTAATATACTCAACAATATTAGTAGTAATTCCTCATTAATTAGTTTTCTGCAATTTTCTGTAATTATCTTAAAGTCTGATTCTTTTTAAAAGAGTATGTTGAAGACAGTGTCCAAAATCTATATATTGAGTTGATAGATACATCTTTTAAGACTTTAAATTTTTTAAGAGTATCCCCCCTTCTTATAAATAAATTAAGTTTGTTAAAGAAATTGAGATATTTGGTGGAATTTTTGATATTCTTGTTTTAGCTGAACATATCCTCATGTTTTAACATATTTTCTCCTTAACATTTTTTGTAAATTGATAGTTAAATCTAGAGCTTGGGAGGAGGGGGATGTAGCACCTCCCTGGCAAGTGCAAGGTCCTGAGTTTGATCCCTGTTACCTCAAAAAACAAAAACAAAAAAATAAATTTAGAGCTTGGATTAGTTTAAGGTTCAATTTTCTTGGCACAAAGACTTCTTAAGTGATGCTGTATGCTTCCTGTTGTGTCCTGTCAGCAGGCACAGGATGCCAGGTTGTCCTACTGCTAAGGGTAGCCCATGAGTTCATGTATTACCGTCCTGATCCTATTAGTTTAACTTCCCCACCAACCCTTCACCTCATACTATGGTCCTCTTTACTGATGGTTCACTAGAATCATCTGAAGAGTTTAAAAATTTCCTGTTGCTCAAACCACAACCTAGATCAAGTGTGTCAGGATTTCTGGAAACAGGACAGAGGCATCAGTATTTTCTAAAGTTACTTGGGAGCTACAACTATGCAGCAGGGTTGAAAACCACTGACTTATTGATGCTATTACATATGTACATGATTCTGTTTAAACTGGTGACTTTGAAATCTTGTCATTCTTTTTACATTTATTAGCTGGAATCTTTCTACAAAAATGATTTTTCCTCATTAGCATCCGGATCACACTGACATATAGTTATACGGGAAAGGCAGCATAAATATCTCTCTTTCTCTTTGTTAATTTTCACGGGTTGGTACCCTGGATCCTTCAGAGGTATCAAAGCAATTTTGTTTAGTGTCACTATAAACTCAGAGATTTTTATGTATTTGATATGTTTAAATTCATTACAGTTATTATTCTTTTTGAAGCTAAAATAGTTTCATCTTGGCCAACTTGCGACTCTTCCTTTAGGGAATTTTGACATGATCTCAGTTGTTTTTGACAGTGTCTTTGCTTTCTGGCATGACAATATATCCTCTTTAATGTTTGATTTCCACTGAAGCCCAAACTATTTTGAACAGTTTATAAATCATTGCCTTAATCAATTCTTCCACCATTGACCAATGTATTGATTTTTTTAACGAGAGAGGAAAAGGACCTTCCTAATTTTAAGTACAGAGCTTCAGTAATAAAACAAATTTGCAGAAATATTTGTTACAGATTAATGTGAATTCTCTTTTTAAAGAGGCACTGTCTCCTATCAGTGGACATACATTTACATGTTTTTTAAAAACTCCTGTAATGTTGAATTCTTTTCTTTTTGTAATGTTCTATTCTTAATAGTGATCATCAAGAATATATATAAGATATAATGTCAAAAATTTTAAAAAGTAATGCTGTGTCAAGGAATAGATTTATCTTGAAATATATGGAACAATGAGACTATATTAGAAGATGAAACTTGGAATAGTAAATACTTTAAATTTTTAACAATATCAGCTAAGCAAACAATAACAGCTTCAACATATATCATGAAAGTGTTTCTTCTTTAAGTGTGCACTTGAGTTGGGGAACTGGTTGGTTTTAGGACTCTAAGTGGTTGGGAAAATTTCAGGAGATCAAGGGAAAGTGATGCTTTTTAAGAATTACAGAGAATATTTATTACTTTTATCTGTGAGATGTGTAGGGGAGGTTTAATGTCGGTCTTTTTTTTTTTCCTGGTCCAAATCAAGACTAAATATTTTAGGAATTCATTTACAAATGCATGTTTAGTTTGGTTTACTAAAAGGAATCAGTTTTGATGTTATGGTTTTTAATTTCACAGGAAAGAGTCCATTAGGAGTATTCGAGTTTTCTGCGTAGATTTTGTGATGCTCCTTCCCTTCAGCTTGGGATGAAACTAATAGCCACGATGCATCTGCTTATCTGCTATCTCCGGGGCTGTGTCTGCTGCTGTCAGGTGCTCCTTTGTTATCTGGCTGCTGGTCCTGCTCAGTCAGTTGTACGGGAACGTCAGTTCCATTAATAACCTGAGGGCTGGACAGGCAGATAATGGAAAATGGGTGAAGAGAGAGAAATTCTGTTTAACCCACTGTTCTGAGTTGTCATTTTCTAGAGTCTAGCATAGCTGGGTAAAGGCAGGCTGAAGGCATGACAGCAAATCTATTTCTAACAGAACTCACTTGTGAACTGGAGAAACAGCCTGATACTGAGAGAATAAAAAGTCAAAGAACCTGGAGAAAAGGTCAAGGATGGGAGTTGGAAAGGCCAGAGAAAGCAGTTCAAGATGAGATGATATGACCAAAGTGTTTTGATACTGATGATCAGAATGGCACTGATGATACTGCAAAACTGATTTCATTTTAACTTTAAATATTATCATCCTTGGTATTTCCAAATGAATATTTCTTTTCATAAAAATTGATTTTTTTCAAGAATTGATTCATCATAGAGGACTTTGGAGTTTTGTGCTATGTTTGTTTTGGTTCTGGATGAGTTGTTGACCAGAGGAAGAGAGCAGATCTTAATTTTCATCATGTAGGTAGAATAAATCAACTACTGCAGCAGTCTGTTTTGGCTATGTATTGCTATGTGACCAACAACCCCCAAACTTCCTGGTTTAGAGCAAATATTATTTCTGTGGCTTGGCAAAGCTCAGCTGGCTGGCTCTTCTGCTGGCCTCACGTGAAGACTTTTGGATAGCTGCAGTTATATGGTAGCTGTGGCCAGACATCCAAATTGACTACCCCACATGTATCAGGCACTTCAGTGTTCCTCATATGGCTTTCTCTGCATGGTATCTAAGGAAGTGCAGAAGGAGGAAGCAGAAGCTCCTCGTTCCCTTAAGGTCTGAGCTCAAATGTCTCAGGATACTCCTTGTGCTATTTTCTCTTAGTCAAAATTAGGGAGGAAATCAACCCTTATTCAAGGGAGTGAGAAATAGGTTCCATATCCTGGTATGAGGAACAGCAAGAATGTACAGGGAGGGGAAGAATTATTGGCACCATCTTTGGGAAATTCCTACCTATAATCTACATTGTTTGCCTCTCTCATCTATACTCGATTTTTCTTTGATTGTAACAAAGAATTTTGAACTATCTTTGTCTTTTCCCTTTAGCACGTGCGACTGAATGGCATTATAATTCTTCACAAATTTTAACTGACAAATAATAATTGTGTATATTTGGGGGATGCAGTGTGTTATTATGATTCATGTATACATTATAAAATATTCAGTCAAGTTAATGAACTATCCATCACCTCACCAATTTTTCCTGATAAGAATGTTACAAATCTATTAGCAATTTTGAAATATACAGTATATTATTAATAACTGTTGCCACCACAGAGTATACCAAATTACTAAAACTGACTCCTCTGCAATACTGGAAATTTTGTACCCCTTGATCAACATTTTCATTTTCTCTAGCCTTCTTTTTCCCCTCCCCAATCCTTACATAACTACCTTTCTACTTTTTATTTCTATGAGATCAACTTTTTGAGATTCTACATATAAGATCATAAAGTATATGGCTTTCTGTGCCTGGCTTATTTACCTAGCATAATGTTTTTTTTTCTTTTTTCTTTTCTTGTCTGGTTGCTTAGATTACTTTTTATGATTAATTTGTTTATATATGTTCATAGGTATGTATGTATGTATATTCAAGACCAGTAGGTACATTGACTCTCAGAACTGTTTGAGTGAACCTAATTATTGTTGAACTGTGCTGGAGAAAATACTCTGCCTCAGACTATATGACATTCACACACCAATGTAAGAAATTCTTACTGGGTTTTACAGTCCAGAACTGAACTAGGTCATAAGGGACCAATCTCATCCTAGTGAGCAAATCATTTCCCCAATTGTGCATTTGAGTTCTTTACTAAATAAACTTAGTTTTCATTATAGGCACCCTTTCCACTGACTTAGGACATTCTCTACTCCACACTCAAAGACTCAGCCTGGAAAACGGCAAAGCTTCACTCTGTGTCATTGCTGAGCCAAAGTAAGGGAGAATAGGCCCGCTGTCTTTGGTACATTCTGTTGTATGTACAAGTGCTGTGCATTCCCAGCACTGGCAGTCACAGTACAGGCTAATGAGATCTTCCTTGCAGGGATTTGTAGGGACTATAACTAATAAGCTGAATGAACTCGTCTCAGAGCAGAGTGGAGCTGAGGACAGCAGTGAAGCTGTGTGCTATGGAGCCACAGAACAGAGCCTGATGTTAGATTATAAAGCTACTTTATAAAGTTAGGGGGAAATTTGGCTTATTCTTCCCCAATTTTGAGAGGGAAACTTAAGATTTGGCAAAGTGATTTGTATAGCTCTGTAGTAAGTCACGTTCTAATGAGATCCTGTGAGTTGTTCTAAGCCACTTTTGATTTCTGCTAAAAATTACTCACACAGTAAACCCACCAGAGTGAGCATTTTTGAAGCGAGAAAATTTGACACTTGCCAGAGGAGAGTCTCTTCTCCTGCACAAACCTTTGCTTGATGATTAGAGTGTCTTCTATCATAACTAATTTCAATTGGACAATGTGGACTGCCCTTGATCTCATGAAGAGGAGCTGGAAGATTCTAATAAGTTTCCAACCTGTTGTCACCTCACACTCAGGCCAATAGTATTTTTGAAAACAGCAACAGCAACAACTGATGCCTCAAAAAGCCTCCTCAGGTGATTCCACCAAACAGTCAAGTTGGATAAGCATAGGCCTTCTCCTGTTGGAGAAGCATGCATACACAACAGTGTTCCAGGAACCTGGATAAAATGGAGCCTGGGAATCTGCATTTCTAGCAAGCTCCCAGTGAAGCTGATGCCATGGGCCACACTTTGAGTAGCAAGAGTAGAACAGGGTCTCAAAACTTATACAGGCCCAGATAGGTAGCAAATGTTCTGGCCTTTGCAGCCCACGTAGTTTTTATAGCAGCTACTCAGATCTATTGTGTAGCATGAAAGTGACCACAGATGATACATGAACAAATGGATACGGCTGTGGGTCAGTAATACTCTATTTACAAAACCAGGCAGTAGGCCTGAATTTGACCTGGAGGCCATGACTTGCAAACGTGATCTACACCTTCCCTTGTTTCAAGTATTTGACCAATAACTTGATTCTTTCTTCTCTTAATGGGTTGAATTTCAGGTGAGAATTAAGTGGTTTTGTAAGAGGATACTCAGTAGCTTTATTGGACGATGAATAATTGATGATAACATTTAGGCTGCTGTTTACAAACAGCCCATGTGTCCCTTGGCTGTGGCTCATTGTTTTGCCTTGAGTATTGGTGGCCTTTTGATTTCGCTCCCTTGACTGCCTTTTCAGGGGTGGACCGAAACAAAGTTAGGATTTGTTTCAAAATGTGGCCTCTGGGTATCTCAAGATAAGTAATCAGATTTGAACTGTGGAGGCAGAGTGTGGCGTCAGGGTCCATTTGCTTGTTCTGTGTTTCATCACTTATCGCAGGACTGGGGTCTGAGAAGATAAAGGCTGGCAGCTTGGCCATCTGAGAGGTAGAGATCAGTGAGGTACCTGGGCACATACAGTGCACACTGAACTGTGGCACACTGTAGGTGTGGCTGTTATGCTAGCACAGTGTGAAATGCTGTTTGTATTCTTAGGAGCTGATAATACAGAGGACCCATATTTGGACCTGAGGACTCAAAACTCAGAAGGGATTGTTTTCCATCCTCTGGGCTTCTGAGGTAAAGCATGAGGTTCCTGGTTTGCTGCTAATGGTAACTTCCTGCATCCGAACCTCAAACTCAGACCCATATTTCAGAAAACTTTTGAGTTTTATTGGTTGAAAATTGCAGCTGACTCTCGCATCTGTCTTTGTGACAGTGCCAGGATTTCTGAGTGAGAGGTGTTTATTTCTCTTTTGTAATGGGAGGATGAGGGCCAGGGATCCTTGGGGAAGGGGTGTTCACATGAGACTCTTTCTCAGTGGGATATTTGCAGTGAGTCTGCTCCCTGAGATGGACACTTTTCTCACCCTCGGACCCCACTGCCCAGACCACAGCCTTCCCTCTGCTGCTGAAAGAGAGTTTGTTTCACTGCACTGACTGATCTGCAAAATAAATGAACTGGTATTTCTAGACTAGAAATAGCCCTATTCTCTCTCCTCTGTGCCCCTTTGTTATTCTGCTACCTTCTTGTCTTCTCTGTTTTCACCTGTGCTCCTGCCTGTCTTGATCTGCAAGGAGCTTTCGAACGTCAGTCTCACTGCTGTCTAGAAGCAAAAGCTCACTGGTATAATATTCTGGGACGAGGGCTAGAGAACCTTTTAGAAGTTCACTAAGACTCTCTCTACATGTGTCTTGCCATCCTTCTAGCTGAAACATTGCTTATCTTGGCATGTTAAATATGGTAAGTGATCTAGAGGTGCTCTGCAAATTATACATGATTCAGTTCATTTGGGATTTATAAAAATGAATATTTATATGATAGAATTTAATTCTTCATCCCTCAAAAATAGTAGATGTTGGGGGAAAACATGAACTTTGAAGTCAGATTAAGGCCAAATAAATCTGACTTAAGCTGGTTTTGGCCCTGTTGCCTGTGTGACTTGGGGTGAATTATTTCTGCTTTCTGAGTCTCAGCTTATCAGCTATGAAATAAGGTTGATCTGTTCCCATCTTGCAAAGTTGAGGGAAGATTTAAGTGAGATGATTAAGTGAAGCTCTCGACACAGTATCTGGTACATGGTTTGGTATCGATGAAGAGCATTACTTTTTATTATTAAAATATTTCACCTATTTTTACTTTTTCTGCTTTTCACTATAACCTTCTCTTTGAACAGGACCTTTTGAAGTTCATCTCATGCTCTTTATTCTTCTATATTTCTTTTGGGTCCTCTTCTCCACATATGCTCAATCATGAACTTAAGGACAGTTATGCAGCCTATGAAACTGTATCTCCATTCCTGCTACATGCAATGTGGGTGAATTTCACAGATATGCTATTCAGTAAAAGAAGTCAAATACAAAGGACTACAGACTTCTTTTGAAAGTGAAGAATAGGCAAAAGTGGCCTGGGGATGTAGTTTAGTGGTACAACATGTGCTTTGCATGTGCAAGGCCCTGGTTTGGATCCCCAGTGCTGGGTTGAGGCAAGCAAAATTAATCTATGGGAATAGGGTTCAGATTAGTGATTCCCTTAGGGATGAAGTGGTCATGTAGTTATTGCCTGGGAAATTCCTTAAGGGAGGCTTCTAGAGTCTATCAAATTTTAAAATTTTGTCTCAGAACTACTAACACAGGTATATGTTTAAAAAATCTTCGATTAGTATACATATTTATGCACTTGTATATAGCTGAATAAAACATTTAAAAGATATTTCCAAGTCATTTGGCCTTTAATATCATTCAGTAATGAACTGAAGAGTGACTATTGTGATGATGAAGAAAGTGGTCAATCTTAATCACCCATATGACTACAGCCAAAGTTTAGGGAAGGTGTAACATACATTTCGAAAAGCACAGCAGATGTACTTCATAATTTGCACTTAGAATTTATTCTGTTACAACACTGTTCAAATGTTTGCCGATTTCAGAAAAGGGAGTAAATGGGGATGGGAGGAGTTGCTATTTGGCTTTGTGAACGCAGTGTGGCAGAGTATGGAAGCGAGCGAGGGAGGGGGAGAGAGAGAGAAAGAGCTGTCTGATTGGCAGAAAACCTCATTTTCATTGAATTTCTGTCACCTCCATCCTTCCTTTTATACCTTCATTCTGTCCTTTGATCAACTCTACTTTGACACAAAATCTGCAGCTCTAAAGATGCTGCTGACACTTTTGCAGCAATTCTACCAGATGGTGTTCGAATCTCGGGTGTTCTATGAAAAATGGAAAGACCAAACACATGCACAAATACATGAAGGTTGAATTAATCTTTATAATTAAATGGAATATTACCCTGATATGACTGATTTTAGCTTTCAAACTAGATTGCATGCTAATTTTTCAGTGATCTATAATTGTATTAATGTGGCTTTTAGATGGCTGAAAGTACTTAAAAATAGATTTTGCCAAGTTACTGGGAGAAAAAAGTTGTTAGAACTTTTAATTTAAGGACCTCTAAGATTTTTGAAATATGCTTGTGTCATGACTTTCTAATTGTTGATAAATTCTTGCCCATTTGTGATCCTGGGATTTAGGTGGCATTGGCCAAAAATAGGGTTGAATTACAAGGATCTGAGACACACTCAAAAGTTGGGAGGGAAGATGATGGCACTTTCTTTCTTCATAAAATATTCCTAATGGCATAGTAGTAGTGACCATCAGTGAAGTCTCTATGGAATTTTGATGGACTAGATGAGTTTTCTCATGATTTTCAGCAGTGGGTCCAGAAACCTTGGCAAGTCCCACAATCTAGAGTGGAAAGTATCTGAGACTTGACTATGTATGCAGCCTGGTTCTCACTGTACTGTGATCTTATATCCCCAGAGCATTTTGGGAATGTCTAGAGATATTTTGGGTCACAACCAGGAAAGAGGTGTTAGAAGTATTTAGTGGATATTGGCAAGGGATGCTACTAAACATCCCACAGTGCATAGGACAATCTTTTGCAAATAAGAATGACTAACCCATAAAAGTCAGTAGTGCCAACGTGTAGAAACCCTGTTTTAAGTTAAGATTTGAAACAGTACAGACTTCTGGGTCGCAACCCATAGACATTTTGACTCAGCAGGTCTAGGGCAGCACCCCAAATATGTATTTTTTATTAGTATATGCTTGTTGCACATAGTAATGATAATCACCTTGAGGAATTTGTACACATATGTATCACATCTTTATCACTTTTACTCCTGCTTGTAATGCCCCTTTTCTTCTCCTTTCCCCCATATTTTCTTCCTATCTCCACAGTCTACCTTCCTGTATTTTTATCATCTCCTATTATTTTACTTTAAATTATTTGTATTCTAGTTCTCTCCCCAGAATAGCAAAAGCAATCCTGGGTAAGAAGAGCAAAGTAAGAGGCATCACAATCCTTGCCTTTACGTTATGTTACAAAGCTATAGTGATAAAAACAGCATGTACTGGCACAAAAATAGACATGAGGATCAGTGAAGCAGAACAGAGGATTCAGAAACAACCTGAAGCAATTCACCTATTTGATCTTTGACAAAGGGGCCAAAACAATACACTGGAGGAAAGATAGCTTCTTTAATAAATGGTGCTGGGAAACCTGGTTATTCATATACAGAAGAGTGAATCTAGACCCGTATCTCTCACCATGTACTAAACTGAAGTAAAAATGGACCGAAGAACAATATGTTAAATAGAATCACTTAACCTACTGAAAAGTAAAATAGGCAAAACACTTGTGTTGCCAGTTATATATTTATAGAAAGATAAGCCAGGCATCATGGCACATGCCTGTAATCCCGGCACTTGGGAGGCTGAGGCAGGAGGATTGTTGTGAGTTTGAGACCAGCCTGGGCTACAAAGTGAGTTTAAGGCCAGCCTAAACTACATAGTGAGACCCTGTCTCAAAGAGACAGAAAAAAAGAAAGATAATCCCCTCGCTTGAAATAGCTATGTACGTAAAAATATGAACAAACTTAAGAAATACAAAACCTTGGATAACAAGGAGGATTGTGAGAACTCCCATGTTATTCTCCCTTAAACGAGGGCAGAAGGCATGAATCTGTTTTTAAAAATTATTATTTTTGCCATTCTTGCAACAAGCCTGCAGTTGGGTGATTTATCCACAAGATGAAAATCAAGAAAAATTCAGTGATTCTACTCTATGAACTCTGTGCATCTCGAAAATCAGGACTACATGCTTCCTTGTTCTGTCTTTAACTAGTGTTATCAGAATGATGGAGACTTCTCCCCAAAATGGGCCAAGAAATAAGAGAGGGCTGGAGGTACAGCTCAGTGGGCTAAGTGCTTGCCGCTGAGCACTAGGGCCCTGAGTTCGATCCCCGGTCCCGGAAAAAAAAAAAAAAAAGGGGAAGAAATAAGAGAGAATCATAGTTTAAAAGGATGAGGGATCATTGACTCTAAAGAGAAATGACAAGAAAAAGACATAGGCAAAACTCTTCAATTCATAGATGTAGGTAAGGACTTTCTAAATAGAACCCTGGTTGCACATTGCATAGTACTGAGAATCAACAAGTGGGATCACATCACATTAAAAAGCTTTTCACAGCAAACCAAAAATGTGAAAAGACAACCTACAGAATAGGAAAAATGTTTTTTTTTGCCAGTTACTCTATAGACAGAAGACTCATATCTAGAATATATAAAGAACTCAAAAAATTAGACCTCCCAAAATAGAAGACCCCCAAAATGGGCAAGTGAAATGAATAGATATCTTATAGAAGAAGAAATACAAATGGGCAATAAATACATGAAGAAATATTCAAGATTTCTAGCCATTATGGAAATACAAATTAGAACACTGAGATTCTATCTTACCTTAGAAAGAATGGCCATCATCAAGAAATCAACAAATGCTGGTGAGGCTGCAGGGAAAAAAAGAACCCTTTTCATTGCTGATGGGAATGTACACTAGTGTAACCACCATGGATTCAGTTTGGAGATTTCTCAAACTAAAACTAGAAATTCCATTTCACACAGCTATTCCCTTTCTATGTAAAAGACATAATATTACAGTGATACATGCATATCAATGTTTATAGCAGCACAAATCATGATAATTAAATGTTGAAAGTAGGTTATATGTCAATCAATAGATGAATGAATGTTATGACTTATATCTAGATGTCTCCACAAAGCCTTATATGCTCATAGGTGGGGCTTTTTGGAGGTTGCTGGATCTAGGTACTTCGATATGGATTAAGGGTAGATGATAACTACATTCATTCACAGATTTGTTTAGTATCATGTAGCATTAATTTGTGCTCCGATTTTTATAATTTCTTCCCTTGTAAATGCTTTGTATATGACTTGCTCTTTTTCTAGTAGATTAAGGTTCAACATTTGGTTGCTTATTTGAGTTTACTCTATTTTTTGTGATGTGGGAAATCATCTGTATAAATTTCCCTGGTAGGACTGCTTTCATTGTATCCTGTTAGCTCTGGTATGTTGTATTGGTATTATTGTTTAATTACAGAAACAGTGGTATGGATAATGGGAAGACCTACCCTGGGTGTGGGGAGCACCAACCAAATCTTGTAGCTTGAATGGCATAAAAGGGAAAGGGTGGCTCCATGCTGCTGCTTCACTGCTTTCTTCCTATCCTGCCACAGACTGTTTCTGTGCCATCCACCTTCTTGGAGTTAGCAGACTATGGGCTGAAGCCTCTACAAACTGTGAGCCAAAATAAACCTTTTTTCCTTTAACTTGTGGGTGTCAGGTATTTTGTCCCAGCAGAAAGTAACTCAAGCAATGGGTAAATAAAATATGGTATTTACACATGATGGAGTAGTACTCTGTCATAGTGCAAGATAGACTTGAGTTGTTTGTAGGAAGATGGATGTAGCTTTTGACTATTATGTTAAGTGAAATAAAGTAGACCCATAAGCTTAAATATCACATTGTCTCATAAAAACCAAATTATAGATAAAGACCAAGATAAAAAATAATAGGAAGAATCAGATCTTCTCAAATGGGAAGAGGATCAAGAGATGAGGGAGAGGAGAGAAAAGGGATGCAAAAAGAAATTAAGATGTGTTATGCTTATGTACCAACTCCACATAAGGAATATAAATATTATGTACTATAAACATGTACTAATAAAAATTTAAAAAATATTTTGAATTCCTCACATTACAGAAATCATGCAATATTAACTTCTGTGTCTGATTTATTCACTTAGAATTACGGTATCAAGATTCATCGATTTTCCAGAAATGACTGAAAGTTATTCTTCTTTGTGGCTGAGTAATACTCCATCATACTTCCAGTATAACTTCACATCTGTGTTTCTAATGCTTCCTACTTTGCCCTTTTTGCTCAAGACTGACTTGGCTGTTTTGAGTCGCTTCTGGTTCCATATTAATTTTAGAGTTGTTTTTTCTAGTTGTTTAAAAAATGGTGATCGTAGTTTGATTGGAATTACATTAAATTTATCTATTGTTTTGGTAATATGACCATTTTGACAATATTATTTCTGCCTATCCAAGAACAGGGGATCTTTTCTATTTTTTAATGTCATATTTAATCTCTTTTTTTGGAGCACTATAGTTTAAGTCTTTCACTTCTTTTGCAAATTCTTAGGTATTTTTTTTTTTGGAAATTGTTGTGAGTGGGATTTTTTTCTGATTTCTTTTTCTGTAGGTTTACTGTTGTTGTACAGGAATGCTATTGACTTTTGCGTGTATCCTTCCGGGTCCTTCTATACCTATATTCATGGGGGCGTGATATTGAATAGGTGTTAGATTTTGTCACAGACACTATTTCTGCATCTATTGAGATGATCATATAATTTTGCATTTAATTCTCTTTATGTAATATGTCACATTTATTGATTTATGTATGTTGAACCATCCTTATGTCCCTGGAATGAAGAGAAAACAAGTTGGTGATCATGTATGATCTTTTCAATGAGTTGTTGTTCTCTGTTTGCAAGTGTCTTGTTGAAAACTTTTACATCTATGTACACTAGGGATATTGGCCTGTAGTTTTCTTTTTTGTTGAACCTTTGTCTTGCTTTGGAATCAAGGTACTGCTAGTTTCGTGGAATAAGTTTGTCAGTGTCCCTTTTCTCTCAATCTCATGGAAGAAACTGAGGAGTTGACATTAGTTCTTTCCTGAAGTTCTCATAAAATTCAGTAGTAAATCCATTAAATTCTGGGCTTTTTTCCCTGAATTTATATTTTTAAAAAGTTCCCAAGTGATACCGATGCTGCCAGTACAAATACCAAGCTTTGTAAATCCCTAAAGTAGAGGATGCCAATGCCAAGGGAATAAATGATGTGTGTGGGCATTGGCTCTATATGATAGTTAAGCTTAATTGTCAACTTCATTGGCTTGGGAGCCACCTACTGGATTATTAAGCATCATTATGTGTATATCTGGGTGAGTCATGAAAATGTGATCTTGGGGTCTGTATTTGGTCCCTGGTCCCTTCCTCTGGGGGCTGTGAACTGAAGGTCCTTGCTAGTCTCTCCTGCCATGGTGTTTCTGCCTTGAAGCCAGCTGATCATGGACTGAATCTTCTGAAACTGTGAGCCCAATGAATGTTTTCTCCTTTCAGTTGGAAGTGTCAGGTACTTGGTCCCAGCAATGGGGAAATAATATGCCCCATGACATCCCCTATTTTTATAAAGCTGTGTGACATGTTACACTGGTATAATTCAATAATTCACCCAAATTACCTCATTTAATTGGTTTCCCCACCTTGTGAGGGGGGTTGTTCTGAAGATTTTTTTAGGTTCTATCGCAGTTAAATCTTGCAGGAAAAGAAATGACAGCAATACCAGCTCAGTTGAACTGCTGATGAAAGAAGATATGTTTATTCAAATCAATCCTCAATTGGCCTTCTGTTAAATAAGTAATTTAGCAATGGAGGAGGATTAAGTAGGTGATTAGATTTTTCTGAGAAATCTGAGGTCGTCCTAGGACCTAGGTATTGTGGGTGCATATCTCAGCCCATGGAATTCTGACATTGGAAAATAAATTTTAATAATTTGTTTTTCCTTTGTCCCCAAAAGTGCATTGATTTCCCATAGTATTTATTTCCATTTTTGGTCAGTATTTGAATATTGTCTGTTTTTCAAAAGTTAGATATCTATTTCAACAAAACAAACATTTATTACAGTGAATTATATAATTATTAAATGGCTATTTAGTCACATGTTTGCATAAAAACACTTTCCAAAGGAAAATCGACTCTTGTCCCTTATTTCTTTCTATCGTCACTGCTATCTTTGAAAAATGTGATAATCTTTTATGTGGAAGAGGACTTGGCAAACTTTTTCTGTAAAGAGCAAAATAATAAACATTTGAGGCTTCGTGTGGGCCGCATGGTCACTGTTGCAACCACTCAACTCCGAGTGCAAGTGATGATAAACAATATGCAAATGAGCATGGTGACTGTCAAGTAGGAAAAACTTCACCTCTACCTCCTTAGGTTTAGTATATGGAGACCTGTGAGTCATGATAACAAAAGATGGATTTTCAAGAGAGACAGAGAAATTTTAGGAAATTTGCCCAGAAGAGTGGCTAGAATTTGAGGCTTACAGGTTAAGAATGACAGGAGGAAGGCTAGGGGTGTGTGTCAGTGATAGAGCCCTTACCTAGTGTGTGGAAGGAGCCAGGTCTCTTGGCAGCAGTGCACACATACGTACATATACATAAAGGGCAAAATGCGATGGGGTTAGTCAGTGGTGGAGACAACTGTGAAACACATGGGCTCTTGCACCAGGAGCAGGAAGCCTTCTGTGAAGGGGGGGTTTATGACAGGTGAATTGTTTTGGGAAGCTCTGCTTTTAAGTAGATAAGGGGAGTGCACAATGCCTCTTCCTGATTCTGTTGCTTCTTAGAGGCCTTCTGCTCAAAATAATTCTTTTTCACACTAGCATAGTCTTGACTGAATCAATTTTGTTTACAAAAACAGGTCGTCAGCTGGTTTGGGCCTGCAGATTGTAGTTTGCTGACCTCTGATATAGAACCCTGTGTGTGAGGCATAGAGAAAAATAATTACTTTGGCTTATAGAAAATCCTAACTATGATATAGGATTGTTCTGGCCTTTGGTCTTTTATCATTTTGGCTACATTTGGACAAATGGGTTCAGCTCATTGAAGCTTAAGATATTCATTTGAGCAAGTTTAACAGGTGTTCTACTTGCAAAGATGTTGTGAACAGTTTGCTACATGAAACTAAACCTAATAAAAACCTTGATGTAAAAATTATGAGATGTGGCCACTCTCTTGTTCAATTTTAAAGGAAATAAAAGTTGCCTGCATTTTTAAGGTAGCATTGTCCTAACTTTTAGGAGGATGAATATATTGTTTTATGGATTAAGGCTGGGATGGTTTTGGGTTCTAAATTCTATTGCCCCATGCATTTAATAAAAAAACCACAAGTATTAGTTTCTTTCTTTAACTCTGTTGGGGGTGCAGAGCTCACAGCAAGTGAGAAGAGCATCACAAAGACATCAGGGAAATGTTTAGTGCCACTTTGGCTAAATTATGATTTACCTGTTGCCAAGCAGTGTCCTTTCATAGGCCGGAGAAACTGCTTACCTCTAAAATACATGGAGAGAGGGTGGATTAGTGGTGCTGGCTTATAATTTGGGAGCTTCCTTCCTAGAACACTGTCCATATCAGAGAGTAATGGGAATTATGCACTATACTGGAGCATTACTCACATAGGGTTAAGGATGGCTGATCTGAAATCTAAGCATTCTTATCTGCTAGTTCTTACAGAATTAGAACTGTGATTTGCACTTAGAAAGCCTCTGATTCATGGATGCTTATCTATTCATCACCCTGACATGATGCCTCAGTTTGTGAACCACACCCAAGAGCAATTTACAGAATTAAAGTTCTTGAGGATTCATAATAAATCAGTGCCATTCTTATCAAGAGGGTAAAATTTGATTTGTTAGATAACTGCTTTGTTATTATTTGTGGGATCCCGATAGCCCCAAAGGATATTAAAGCCTGTTCCCCAGGCTAATTTTCATCAGTACCATTAGCTCAACTTATGCTAAGATCTCTAGCCAATGCATCTCTGCCAGTCAATCATTTGCTTGATATTATGGAAAGCGTCATTGTTTTGAAGGATAGTGTAATTCATGTACAGTCTACTGAGCTTCCGGGTGCGGGAAGCTCAAAATTTTGATTGATGTATAATAGTTATTACAAAACTCATCAGAGAAAATGAGGCCTTGGGATGATTAAGCCGGACTGAAGCTTTCAAAGCCACTGCAAACTTAAGAATGTTGCTCTATAAATTGTTTGTGAAAAGGCAGTGATCAATTGTTCCATTTTTTTCTTATGTAGGTTAAATTAATAAATAAAAAAGAAAAAGATATGCTGAGAGACTTAACCATGTAGACTAAACACAAAGCTGTTTAATTAAGTGATTAAAGTGGTTCCTTTGATATAATACATGTGAGACATTTGAGAATTCACCCGACTTTCCTAAATAGCCAAGTCAGCGGGGATTAAAACAAATGAGCTTTCCATCTTGCTTTCTGTACATCAGCTTAATACTAAATGGCTTTGAAAATTCAAGAGTAAGGAAGTCAGCCTAACCAATCTTTAAATCAGTTTGGTCATCTATGTAAAAATCATATGCAGTTTCTCAGCTTACAGCTGCATAAAGCAGAGTTGTATTTGGTTCTGTTCCTCCCCAGCATTATCAAGTTGTAGTGTACCTTGTGGACAATTCTGGGGAGGAGGAGGTGACTTGCGAGTTTAAATCCTACTGTATATTAAGCTTTCATTGGTTTTCTGAGTTCATTTGCTAGCTATTGTCTTTCTCTCAAAGTAATAATCTTCACTTTATGAACGCTCTGCTGTCTCCACAGAAATTACCTATAATTTTTATTTTATTTTATTTTTTTGGTACCGGCAATTGAACTCAGGACCTTGTGTTTGCCAGGCACATGCTGTGCCACTAGCTGTAATTTTTAAAGCCCTAGCCATATGAGTGAAGGGTAAGGGATAAATTCCCAAGCAAATAAAATGTGTTGTATGTACATGGTAAAGTGAAACTAAACCAAATAACATACTTAGTAGCTAAGCCATGCATGCACACGCACACAAATCACATTGCTGAGCAAGAATTGAGTTGGTAAGCATTGTTAAGTGCTTACTGTGTACCAGGACCTGAACTGAGGCAGCTGAATGAACCATCTACCCTCATTGACTCATATAGATGGGCCTGGTAAACCATGGCTCTTGGGCCATATTTGCTATGCTGCCTGTTTCTGTATGGTCCACAAGCTACAAAAGGATTTTAGAGTTTACATGGCTTTTAAAAACTCATAAGAATATATTGTAATACATGAAAATTGTTCACAATTGAGATTTCAGTGTTTGTAAATGTAGTTTTATTGAAACATAACCATAGCCATTTATTTGTGTGCTATCCTAGATTGTCCCTGTGTTCTAGGTACAATGACAAAAAGTTGAGTAGTTGTGAGAAATACTGTATGGCCCAGAAAGCCTAAAATATTTAGTCTTGCCTTTTAAAGTTTGCTGGCCCCTGATCCAGGGTACTTTCCTAATTCCTTTATTGCTCAAATACTTCTTTCAACTCTGTAACTCACTTTAATGGTGTTAAAAGTATCCACATTTTACAGACAAGGAAACCGAGGACCATAGAGGTTCAGAAAATGAAGGCACTGCTAATATCTTATATTAATAGTAATGATAAGCTGTCATAAGGTTTACCATAGTTTTCTAAAAAATAAAAATACAGTGAGGCATGGGCCATATTAAATGCTTGTATGTTCACTTAGTATCCAGGAGAGCCTAAATTGAGCCTACAGTACACACTCTACTTGTTGATTGGTTGTGGTAGCTCATAGTAATAGTTCCCTTGTATCTGTGGGGGTATGTTCCAACAACCCTAGTGGAAACATGAGAAGACAAATACTACTGGATCCTACATATATGATATATTTTTCTGTGCATGCGTATCTGATAAATCTTGCTTTATAACAGCACAGTAAGAGATAAATAGCAACTACAGTTGTTAATAAACTACAGCAATTATAACAATACACTTTAACAAAAGCTATGTGAATGTAGTCTCTTTCTTTCTTAAAATAACTTCTGTACTATACTCATGGGATGGGTAGTACAGTGGTAACTTCATTCACAAACTTAATTCCACAGTTGTGAAAAGAATTAAGTTTGCGAACAGATGTACCACTGTACATACAGCATGGATATGTGGGACAAAGGGATAATCACATTCTTGTTGGGACAGAGCATCACACTACTCAGAATGATGGACAATTTCAGACATGAATTATCACTGCAAAATAATAAAAAAATAAAATCATAAAAAAGAATTATTACTGGAATTTTCCATCTATTATTTTTGGACCACAACTGACCATATGTAACTGAAATCACATAACGTGAAACCACAGATAAAAGGGACATACTGTATATTAAAAATAAATTTTTATTTGTCAAGAATTAGTTGCAATGAATGTTTTAAATCTTGCTTCATTTTTCAAAAGGTTCTTTAGGTTTTCATAAAGTTTCTCTCTTCTTTAGTTTTTTTCTTTTGTAGTAGGATCAATTAATATGGGAATGTGCCTTGATGTGCACATCACTGAATGATATTCTTGATTATATGTTAACTCTTCTCTATCTAAATGTTAAATGTAAAATATAATCTTTTATGTTTTCTGATACTGTTAGTGGCACCGCTCTAAGTGAGTTTATTAACTAAATTACTCATTATATGAATCAGTATTTATTGAGCATTGATCACTTACTCTCGGTTTGGGATTTTATTCCATGTGGAAAAGACAATGGTGATTAAGTGGAATGGGCTACTGGCTTAATTTGATTAGTGTCAAAAAGAAAATTTCCCTCGGCTACAGAAATCTCTCTTACAATTGGATTTATCCCTTTGCATAATGAGCTACTCTTTTTAGAGTTCTTTTTTGGGTACTGGGAATCGAACTCAGGACCTTGTGCTTGCCAGGCAGGTGCCTGTGCCACTGAGCTGGCCCTGGATAATGAGCTACTCTTTTAAGTACAGCTATTTCTTGGGGTTAATACATTAGATTGCTATTAGTCACTCACATCTTATTATAAATTAGTTTGAGGCCCCAGTGACAGTTAATGGATTAGGTGCCTTGAAGTAATAATAGTTTTGATGGATGAGGAGGGAAGTGGGATATGACTCTGGAGCACAGTGTATTGCCAAAGAAAAGTCAATTTGGGTATGACAGGAGAGCAAGCGGTGTGAATGCACAGAGCTGGCAAGGTGTTGGGAGGAACAGTCACAGGAAAGAAAAAGGAGGAGAAAACAGAAACAAAGATAGTGAATGCTGAAGTCTTCCTTCCTTCCTTCCTTCCTTCCTTCCTTCCTTCCTTCCTTTCTTTCTTTCTTTCATTTTTTTTTTTGGTCTTTTTGAGACAGGGTCCTGCTATGCAGTTCAGGCTGGCCTTGGGCTCACTTTGTAGCCCAGGCTGGTCTCAAACTCGTAAAGATCCTCCTGCCTCAGCCTGCTACATGCTGGGATTACAGGCGTGTGTCACCATGCCTGGCCTCTTCCATTCCTTCTTAATTTAGGGCTGGGATACTTAGGTCTCTCTAGCCACACTGAAATCATATGCAACTTTATTTCATTTGTAGTGCCAGGGATCAAACTCAAGGAACCATATTGTCAGCCCCAAAACAACTTTTTAAAATCTTTTCTAGAATTAGATTTCTTAGTGTTTCTTGTGTCTGTCTTCAAAGGTGTATATGGAGTTGCCTTCAAAAGAATCCTCTGACTTTTTGAGAGATGTGAATGGCCTGGATTCTTCTGGTTCATGTTTAGAGTTTAGCTTTGCTAGAGCAATCTTTCGCTAATCTCCTTCTTGGTACCCTGGATCAAGGCATAAATAGTACTTTACATGTCGTGTCATCCTTAACTCTTGCAGACAATACTAAAAATAAGTTCTAATGTTTATTTCTCAAAGTGTGTCTGATGACAAGGAGAGTGAGTAAGAATTACATCTGAGCACAGCTGATACATAATGCCTGCCTTAGTCATTTCCTTGTCAATGGGGAACAATAGCTGATATTCACAAGTTAAAGGAAAGCAGCTTTATTTTGATTCAGTTTTTAGAGGATTTAGTCCATAGGTAGCTGGCTCCAAGGCAGAAATGGCATGGTAGAAGGCTCTGATGGAAAAAGTTGTTCAGGTTATGTCAGCAAGGAAGCAGAGAGAGAGAAGGTAGGAGCCAGGGAGGGACTTACATCCTTCTAGCTCAGCCCCACATGACCCACCTCTTGTGATCAGACCCACCTACTAATAGCGCATTCAACTCTGAACTCCTCTGTGGATTCATCCACTGAGTATAGTGCCCATGACCCAGTCATCTTCCCAGATCCGTCTCTGAGCACACGAGGCTCTCAGGAGACATTCTAGATCTAAACTCTAAAAATGCCTTAAACAAATTATGAGTTTATTTCTCTCATGTTACAGAGGGGAAAGGGAGATAGTCCAGGCCTGGTATGCCAGAGACTTTGAAACATTTTAAATATAGATATTTCTCATGATAATATATTAGATTGCTATTAGTCACTCACATTGTATTATAGATTTAAGGCTGGAGTGACAGCTAATGGATTAGCTGTCAGATGCCATCAGATTTTCATCCTGCCATGTTTGCCATGTAGATTTCTTCATCATGTTTGTTGCCTTAGCTGCTCTACCTCTATCATTGTGTCAGCATTCCAGAGGGCACGAGAAAAACTTAAAGCAATTGTTCTCAATTGGGGGTGGTTGTCCCCAGGGGACATTTTTGGTTGTTACAGCCTGTCTGGAACCTATGAGTAGAAACCAAAGATTTTGCTAAATTTTCTACAGCCTACAGGTCAGCTCCCCCACAAGAATTATTCCATCAAAAATGTCAATAGTGCTGAGGTTGAAAACCTTAGACTAAATGCAGAAAGTGCATGCTGGTTCTGTCCTCTTAAACTGGAGTCCTGGAAGTACAAGGACTTTTCACTGTATGTCACTGGCCAAAGTCTTATCCCATAGACAAACACACTCAGCTATGCAAAAAGCTGGTGATACAGTTATTTCTTGATTGGTTCACTTTCATTCTCAGCAGAATTGGAGTTCTCATAGTAAGAGCAGAAAGGGAGGTTAGATATCAGGTAGACACTGGACAGTGTTTCCTTCCAACGCTTACTTTGCCCAAGGCCACGGTGGTAGTGAAGATGGTTGGCGCTCAAGCTCCTCCACTGAGAAAGGGTATCCTGTTGTGAAGCACAGCTCCTCCCCAGAGGTCTGTAGGAATAAGGGATAGAAATGTGTGCCCTAATTATGATCCTGAGAATAGTCTAGAAAATATTCACTGCAGGATGTAATTTGCAGTCAGTTAAATATTTATACCACTCTTCTCAGTTTTGCACTGGGACTTGCCTTTTGTTTTTGTTCATGAAACCAACAGAGTAATTGATTTCAGACTTGCCTCACTAATGCTTAGTCCTTCAGCAAGACATTAGTGATAGGTGCTTCACCTCTCTCATTCCAAAAAAGTTAAAAAGTGATTCGATCACTATTTGCATTAGGATTCTTGTGGGAAATCAGATGTTCTTTTATGTATATTAAGCAGGAAGATGTTGAACACAGTGACTTGGAGGGTTATGCAACCACTGCTGGGCTGGGGAGTGAAAGGCAGAGGCTGCCCACGATGTCTGCTGCCTGCACACTGAAGGGGTCTTCCCGGAAGAATGCCTGGAAGTTGCTGGCAAAGCAGTTTCTCCTGCCTGTGGATGCCCGTGTGCCTGCCTGTGGCTATCGGCAGCGAGCGAAGGATGAACTGCTCTTACACCTTTCCAACGGCTGGCCTAGGACTGGTTCTTGCTGGCAGTCTCATTTTGAGCACTGGTCCATATAATTTGAGAGGTATGATCCTGAAGCTTATCAAGGAACAAGTGGCTAGAGCAGCTGGGGTGGTGTGGGATTGACAGCAAACTCTGGCAGAAGGACCATTCAAGCCTGGATAGAGGCAGAAGTGTAGGAACGAGAAGAGTACTCTATTCAGATGTTGGCCACGTTGCCGTTACTATTACTACCATATTTTAACTATATGTTCTTGGGAGGAAAATAAAGATTATTTGCATATCTGTTCTAATTCTGTTCAACTCATGGTGATGCTAGATAAATAATATGAAAGGACTCAATAATCTGTATATAGAATTTAGAGGGTGGTATTATACATCCTATGAGATTCCATAGTGCAGTAGAGGTCCCAGAGCTTGAAATTGGCAAAACAATATGTAACTTAGCAGCATGCTCTGGAAAGGCCAGTGTGTTCAGGAAACAACTGTGGATGACTCAGCTTATTTTTTATTTTGGAGGATGAAGTGGAAAGAACTATCTGGAGCTCTTTATTTGCTATAGGTATTCAGATGACTTGTGGTGAGCTACCCAAATACAGTGAGAAATGAAATACAGCAAAGAAAATAACATTTTCGGAACAAGGTAACCTGTAGCGCTATGTCATATTGTTTTGTGTTGGGGGGAGTTTTAACCTCTAGTCATCCACTATTTGGGTCACATCAGGCTATTAGTGTGTACAACTCACAAGGTTTTAAAGGCACAATTTGTTCTGTGCTATATTTAAGTCTCTGGAACAGCAAAACCCATTATGATTGTGTCCTACGGCACTTGTAAAATCCTCTCTGAGTCTTAAGTTGCAGGTTTCTGCTGATATTTAATATTTGAATTATCTCAAGGAAGATAAAGAAAATGTACTATCTTATTCTATTTATTTCTGAGTGAGGAAAATTGAAAAGGACTAAAGGAAAAGACTTGTTATCAAGAGCAGTGTATAGAGGTTGCTGATTTTGCATTGTTGCTTTGCTAAAATAAAATAGGTTTGGGGTTGACTGGGTCTTATGCTGGGTTATCTGGAGGAAAATCTGGAGATGAGGATTCATCTGCAGGTGATCTATTAATGAAATACCCCCAAGAAAACCCAACAAGGAGTGGGAGAAGCAAGAAAGTGAGGGGTAAGTGGTAGGGGAGGGTGTGAATTCAGGGGACATCTTAGAACCAGTCTAATCCTACAAGGAAACCTGGAAGTGTAACTGATACAAGATAAAAAAAATATGGTGAATGTCTAAAATGTTTAAAGATTTGCTACAATAAAAGATAGACTGCCAATAATTCCTCTCAAAATGCTCCTCTTTGCTTTGAACACACTCATCCCACCCATCTTGCCGCTCTCTTGAAGCAGTTCTGGAAGTCCTCTTTCATGAGTGTCTGGAGTGCATTATCATGGCTCCTCAGTGTCCAGCATCAAGTAAAAGATTTACTTTCCATGATCAATTTGACTTTGGAGAAGAGGCAGAAGTCAGACGATGCCAGATGCAGTGAGTAATGTAGAGGAAGGTACACAGGTCATGTTTCCGCAAGCCCACCTTTCTGTCAGATGGCACTCGGCGGCGGCATTTACTGTATTTTTTATCACTTTCTAAGACACACTTTGTAAGGACCTAGAGAAAATATCTGAGGCCTCGTGGGCCACAGAGTTTCTGTTCTTACTCCTCAGTTCTGCAATTGTAACACAAAAGCAGCGGTAGATGCTAGATATATGAGTGTGGCTATGTTCCAATAAAACTTTATCACAAAAATAGGTAGGGGAAGAGGGTTGGACTTGGCCTAGGGGCTTCAGTTTGCTCCTCTGCTCCAAAGCCTCCTTATGTTTGCCCGAGGTGATTTTTGCCCTTTATCCATTCCCTGGATAGTTCAAAATATAGAGGATAATTAGTACCTTTGTCTATCAAAATGATGGTTATGATGTTATGATGTATCTTAAATTATTCTGGACCCCCTGCCTTCAATCTTCTTGGCATCCTGGCTATTGTTCACAGTGCTGCATGGATAATCTTTCTGAAGCATGACTCATCTCTTTTTACTCTCCTTCTAAAAATATTTAGCTGTCTCTTAGCTATAAAATAAAATCGAGACTCATTAACATGGCATTCAGGAATTCTTGGCAGCCCTGTGATCCATGTGTTTTCTCTGTTCCTGTCTTTTTCATATTTATTCATTTAAATTGTCAGATAAAAATTTTTATATATTTATGGTATACATTAAAATGTTTTGATATATGTGCATATTGTAGAATGAGTAGACCATGCTAAGTAGCATGTGCAGTACCTCACATTTTTTTATGGTAAGAACATTTACAATCTCTCTTAGCAGCTTCTAAGTATGTAATACGTTACTATTAACTATAGTCACCATGTTATACAGTAGATATTCTGAACTTATTCCTCTTGTCTGCCCAAGATTTTGTATCCTTTCACTAATATTGCCCCAGTCTAGTCCTCAGCCCTTGGTAACTATCATTCTCCTTTCTACTTCTATGAGTAGGGCTTCTAAAAATACCACATATTAGTGAGATCATGCAGTATGTCTTTCGGTACCTGGCTATGTCATTTAACATAATGATCTGTACTTCTATCCATGTTACCTCAAATAATAGGAGTCCTTTCTTTTTTATGGCTGAATAGTATTCCACTGGGTATATTAACACATTTTCTTTGTACATTTATCAGATGATGGACAGTTAAGGTGATGCCATGTGTTGACTATTAACAGTGCTGCAATGAACATGGGAATGCAGATGGATGTCCCTGCTACATACTGCTTTCATTTCCTTTGTATATATTCCTAGAAATGGAATTTCTGGATATTATCGTGGTTTTCTTTTTAATTTTTTGACCAGCTTTCACACTGTGACTGCATCAACTCCCATGCCCACTGCCAGTGTGCGAGTGCTCTCTCTCCCCATCCTTGCCAAGACTTGCACACTCTTTTGGATACTCACCATTCTTACTGGAGTGAAGTGATATCTCATCATGGTTGTCACTTACATTTCCCTGATGATGAATAGTGTTAAGACTTTTCTCATATGCCTGTTGGACATATATCCCATATTGTGAGAAAGATCTTTTCAGGTCGATTGCTCATTTTCAAATCTAGTTACCTATTTTCTCACTGTTGAATTGTTTAAGTTTCTTAGGTATTTTGGAAATAAACTATCAGATGTATAGTTCAAAAATATTTTTTTTCTTTTCAGTCTGCTGTTTTCTTTTCTAGAATGTTGTTTTTGTCAGCTCTGCTATCTGAAATTGTAGCTATTTTCTAAGACTTGCCTTTTGCCCTTAAGGAAATGGTCTCTGCTCTGGATGTTGATAACCATACTGTACTTTTCTTTTGGTAGAAGGTATCTGCTACATTCACTACCTGTTTAGTATATTGAGGACAGGGGCTAACTTTTATTACTGTTGCTGTTTGTTTTTGACCTTCACAATTGGATTGAATATAGTAGATACTCAGCAAATGGAGTTTTCAGGTGAAGACTGCATCCCTACATTCTGTGATTATTAATGATTTAAGTGCTGAAACTCTGACATCATCTTTTTCCTTTTTATAGGCAAGAGCTGTTTTGGCAAAAGTTGGCTATCCTGATTTTATCATGAATGATACTCATGTTAATGAAGACCTCAAGGCAGTAAGTGCTAAATTCACTGTATTTTTTTTTCCTGGCAAGTTTTACTGGCCTTGTGCCTTTCAACTAACCCAAGTCCAAGCAATTAAACCTGGTAGTGCCAGAAAGTACCAACTTTTGATTTATTCCTTGGCTAGATCTGAGCATTAGTGTGCCAGGCATATCACAAGATTTAGAGCAGATTCCAAATATAGGAAGTGGCACAAAGAATGCATAGCTGAGTGGGCACCATAAAGAAAACGGACTTGGATTTGGCCTAATTTTATTATAAAGGAAAAAATTAAGCAAATTGCGTATTTTACAATTAATAGGCATGTTCTAATGGTGAGTGCACCGTGTTTGTTGTTAGATATTTTTATTTACTTCATTCATATTGAGTAGTAGTAAATCTGACCCCTGGGAGTTAACCTCATTAAACTTTATGGCTGTTTTGGCAAATTAAGTGCATATACTCCACAATTTGTTATGAGTTAGACTATATATTTTCAGTAAGTTACTAATGAGGAAGAGTAATAATTCTCTTTTATTCCAATATTTAGGGATGCAGATGTTATAGCAGATATATTCATTATAGGTCTTTCTACCCATCACTACTGCTATTTCCTTTCCTATAAATAGTTCTGAGATTGAAGTTTTCTGCCTCACAAAAACCTTCTTTTTACCATTTACTGAACTTTATTGAAAAAGTAGTTTTTTGAGGCTCGTTAAATAACTTTGACTCTGAGGTACAGCTGTTTCTTGAATTTGTCATTCAACAAGTGGCCCATGTGTAATCAGTCCTAGCTTTGTGGATGAGCATCAGAAGTATCCAAAACCATCTGAAAGTGAAAGAAACCGCTCATTTAAAAATTGTTTTGTTGATATCTAAGATACAGCCTCCCAAAGTACTGATCTAGTTGCTCTGGAAGAAGGTAATTATGCTTCCCAGTATCTGAAAGCTCAGACAGGGTTTGATGATGCTGAAATGCCTGTGATTATTATAACTAAAACTACTGAAACAGTTGATGTATTCATGTTCATTATCTTCTAATTCCTATAGCAATCTCACAAAGTAACTGTGTTTATGCCCATTTTGCAGAGAATGGTACAGACTCAAGGAAGCTTAGTGATCCCAGTGTCACACAGAATATTAGAGTCAGGACTAAAATCTCCGCTCTGGAAACTCTGACTAGATTTAAGAAGGGCTTCTCAAGGGGCTTTGTCAGGCAGCTGTGCTGGAGGAACCAAGGAGCCCACGTAGAGACTTGGTGGGAGTTGCTTTTCTTGAGCTGATAGGTAGGAGAGCAGCAGAAGGGAGGCCATATTGTCAACTGGTTAAGAGCATCAGCTCTGGAGTCATAGAGTTGAGTTTGAATTCTGCCTCCTGCACTTCGTAGTTGTTTGATCCTGTGCTGGCTACTTCACTTAACTTCAGTCAGCTTCCCTTTGGTTAGCTGGATACAGGAGTTAATAACCAGTCTTTAGGATTGCTGGGAAGGTGAGGTGAGATTATATGACTATAAAAGGACTTGGCTCACAATCTGGCACGCAGCAGGCTCCCTGTAAGTGGTAGCCTCATAGATCAGGATGAGAACTGCTGCTACTAAGAAGAATATAACCAGGCCCAAAGTACCTTAGAAAGAGAAGCTGGATAATTCCATGTGACTGGTAAATATTCCAAGTCCAGATGGAGAAGAGGATGTTTGAGAGGGAGTTAGGAGCAATAGTGATGAACCTAAACCTGAGAGTCAGGATACCAGAGGTGAAACACCCAGTCTGCCACTTATAAACTGAGGGATCTGGGAGAGGTTGTGTAGCTTCTCTGTGCCTCAGTTTCCTCTTCTGAAGATGGAGATGATAATGACTCCTCCCATATAGACAAGACTGTTATGATGATCAAACAACATGTTTAATGTGTTTCGAGCCGGCAGTAGCATACAAGCACAATAAGCGTTAACTATGACAGCCTCAATTTGCACTTACCATAGTGGATTATTTTGGTTTGGAAAAGTCATCGTGAATTAACACAAACAGTTTCCAGGATCTTCAGATTGATTTAAAAGGCTCAACAGATGGAATAGTCCCAAGCTTTAATCAATTCAGGTAGCATTCAGGTCTAGTTGATCAACTTTTTGCTGGCAGTTTCTAGCTGTCTGAATTGAGAGCCCCAGATTTAAGAAGTCACTGAATATAGTATCTTTTATGAAAGGAAACCAGGTGCCAGACAGGATGCATTGTTGGATATGCTTCTTCATTTCTCCAGGGCCTGAACTGATGCCATTAGACACGAAGATTTTTAAGCACTTTTGCAAAGAAATGGCTTTCATCTGACTCATTGCCAAAGCAGACACAGTCACATTCAAGAATTTCTAACAGTTTATGGAATCAGTGGTGAACAAACTCCAAATATATAAAGTAAAAAGACATCAGTATTCAGAAACTGGTAGAGAAAATGGGTAAGACCTAACTTGAATATAGGGGAGAGGATGATGGAACAGACTGTGATAGCATCCCCGAGGGTAATGCCAGGAGCTCTAAGGCTTCGCAGAGACAGGACGGGCCTGTGGAGGAGCACGTAGGTATGGGCTACCGCAGGGCCTCTGAGGACATTCTGGTAATGCAGGCTCTGAGCATGGAGGCTACTGAAGGCAGCGTGTTCCACCTGACACAGGTGAAGGTACGATGCATCGGGCACAAGTACAGAGAAGCACGGGATTAGGCGATGGGTCCGACTAAAGTCCAGGAGAAAGGCTGCAAACCGAAGTTGGGCTCAAATGGAGATGAGAGCAAATGAAAAGGAATTGAGAGGCACATGTGAAACAGAATCAGAGTTTGTGTTTTTCTAAGGATGACAAAGTATATTGAGTTACTCCACAAAGCGTTTCTGAACAATAAGCCTCTTAGTCTGTGAAAAGGCAGGAGGGCGGGAAATGGCACATACCTCTAATCCCAGCACTCGGGGAGGCTGAGGCCATAGAATCAAAAGTTTGAGCCCAGCCCAGGCAACTTAGTGACTTAGCGAGGACCTGTCTAGAAAGAAGTGTTGGGCATGTAGCTTAGCGTGAAGGCCACAGGTTGTATCTTTAGTACTCCCCTGCCGTGCACACAAAAGAACAAGAAGAAAGGCAGTGACTTTTACTGAACCCATATCAGCATCCAGTAAAGGCCCTTAGCTTCAGGTGGTAGGGACCTGTCTGTTTTCAGATTATTCTTATAAAGCATTATTCTATTTCATTGATCGGTCATGGAAATAGATGCAAGAGTGAGTCTGTACCAATTTTGGAAAGGTTTATGTATCAGCCAGGAGAGCAGAAAGCATACTAGATATTTCAAACAGACGATTTAGTACAGGAAATAATTTGGAAGGTCAAAAAGAGGAAGGAGAAGTAAGCCAGCAATTAATAAGTTCAGAAAGCAGCTGCTATCTTGGGTCTGGGAGCACAGAAAGGAGGACATAATAGGACTGTCACTTAGGAGAGCAGAGGAGGAACTGCCGCTCCAAAGCTGGCCTGTGGAGGAAGAACTGAAGATTCTTCTAGGACAAGGGGGGACGTGGAGGGAGCAGAAACACAGCACATTGTTGCCTCTTGGCATTGCCTAATTTCCCCCAATGCCTTCAGTGGGCAGGAGGCCAATTGAGAAAAGAACTCAGGCATCAAGACCTTTCAGATTGCCACAGCCCAGCATTACTGTACCAACAGGGTGAAAGGGTGCGCACGTAGCTGAGTGACTGTAGCACCTCTGGCACTCTTGAGAACCAGGGAAGAATTGCGGCAGGGACTAAAGTCAGAACCATGGCTGGCCCCATTTGCTTAGGGTTGGAGATAAGTGATTTTTTAGTGATCGGTATTTCTGGTGAGTAATATATATACACACATGTGAATGTATATATAGCAAATCCTCATTTTTACTTTCTGGGGTAAATGTTGGTCAGCCAGTGGAACGATGTGTGTGTGTGTGTGTTTGTGTGTGTGTATGTGTGAGAGAGACAGAGACAGAGACAGAGACAGAGACAGAGAGAGAGAGAAATGTGATGGAAAGTGCATTGCTATTTGGGTGGAATGCTCCAGAAAAGAAAGTTGTTAAACTAGTGAAATAATTCGGTACTCTGATGAAAAAAAAAAAGTTATTTCTCTCACCTCTCTTGAGGCCCCTGGTCACTACAACACTGAAGAGCTAAGAGTAAACACTGGAAATGGGGTGTCCTGGTACCCACCATCCTTCCAACCAGGCTGTCTGGGTTACTTTTCTCTTGTTGCCGAGACAAAATACCTGACACCCAGAATGAAGGAAGGAAAGGTTTATTTAGCTCACAGTCTGTGGAGGTTTCAGTCTGTACTTGGCTGGCTTCAAGGCAGAGGGCAACAGGTCATGGTGGTGGAAGGCAAAAGCAACAAGAGCAAAAGGGAGGAGTGGCAGCAAGCAGCCTCTTTCTCTCCCTTACATATGCAAACTATCCTCTCAGGGCGGGTGTAGCGCTCACACCCATAATCCCAGCACTGGGTCCTGGATCAATTATAAACTCTTAAAGCCTTCCCCATCACTGCATGAGGCTTCAGGGGACCTCCAGACACAAACTGTAACACAGGCCTTCTTAAGTGCCCATGCTAGCCTCCATCCAGAGTGTTCCAATGGCTAGAGTACAGAGGCCACCCCTTCTCCCCAGCATAGGTGGGGGCACTGCTGGATGATGGTCTCTCAGTCACCCTTATGTAGACGCTTAGGGAAAGTTCATCTTCCATGGTATAGGGTGTGTATGGATCTACTCCTGTATATTCAGAGTCTGCCAGAAAATGTACACACATTTCAGGAAAAGAAAAACTTGCGTAAATATTTTAATACTAAATTTATTGACATATTCTGATATTAATACAAGTTACCTTTACATCCACAGTGACAAAAGGTGCTCAAAGTGTGGGCCATGAGCTTCCAGACATTTATTAGCAGAATGAGCTGCTGCTTGGGGAACCTCAGTCAGCGAGAGATTGCTGCACATACATTTTCAATTTCTTCTCCAAGGCCCAGCAGTGTAGTGGGTTTTCTGTGATACAGGACATCCTCTAGGGTTTCCCATATGAGGGTAACATCATCTGTTGATAAAACATCACTCTTTTTTGCTGAAGCATGTATAAATTTTTTGGTGGACTTGTATGTGTATGTGTATGTGTGTGTGCGCACATGTGTATACACACATTACTTAGGAACAAAGACATGTAAACACACAAATATTGCATATTGCTCTGCTGTTTAAATAAAGAAAAATATAGTTACATAATCTGGATTCCATTAAGCATTCAGAAATTCTTTGGGTGCCTCATGTAGCGTTTTTCTTGTAGCTATTTGGTATATCTCAGAGTATCTTTAAATGGATTTCAATTAAATGACAAATGAGTTAGAATCTACTTCTGCTGACACAAGTAGTGGCTTGTAAACACATCGTTCCTCTTTCTGCGGAGAAGGAAGGTGAACATGTTTCCTTGTTATACCTTTATTATATGTACCTCCCCTTTGGGGGCAGCAGTGGTGACCTCATTGTTCCATTCATTCTGTGGCAGTTGGTGCTTGGCATCAAGGGTAATATTTCCCAGGAGAGAAATACCGTCCAGTGAATTTTACAGTCTGGACAGCTGTTCCTATGAAATGACATGATAGCCCCAATTACTTCACCAAAGGTTACTCCATTGAAAGGTCAAGAGATGGAATTGCTTGAAAGTCATTATCAATTGGACCTAGACTTTTTTCAGTAACTGAAAAGATAAGAAGTTTTGAGCTAATTATTGTCCCTTGAAGAGTTTATTTTTTTGAGATCACAAGTGATTTTAAAATACCCATGCATACTCACATGCGTTACTATCTCACCAACAAACAGAACTCTGCTAACGGCTGCTGGGCTTCCAGGTTTTTTAAAAAAAATCATATAAAGGCCTTTTGAATTCTTTGAAAGTATCCAAATATTATCACAAAGCAAAAAATTTGGAAAATAGAGAAGAATAAAAAATCACCCATACTATTAGTAACTGAACATAACAATATATACTTCCTTGAGAGTGTTTTGTTTTTCTCTGTTTCTGTATAGCTGTAATAGATGTTTGTATATAATCTCATATGAATCTTTACAGTTACTATATTGTTTTGTCACTGTTTTCCATAATCTTTGTTACATTCTTTTCATGACTACATAGTATTTCATTAGGCCATATCATGATTTATGTATTCATTGCTTCTACTACAATTGCCAGTTATTACGTTCTCCTCCTCCTTCCTTGTACTCTTTCTGTTGGATCTTCCTATTTCTTACTGGGCCAGTGTAAATTACATTGTGGAAGGAGGCATCTTATTGGTACTGTGAGGCTCTTCCCAGTTTCGTAACCTCTTTAGCCCCGGTTCTTGTCTATCAGTCTTCTCATCTCAGAATAGCAATAATTGGCCCCTTCTTACCTTCAAACATTTACCCCATCGCAGAGGAAAAAGTAATATTTGTCCCCCATTACTTATAACTTCCTTTAAATAAATGGAATAAATAAATGAAACCAGCCTAAGACATAACAAATTTTTCATCCTAATAATTAATGCACCATAAGAATTGTCCTTTAAAATATAAAAGCTATGGTGATTGTAATTTGCCTCCTTTGAGTTCTACTCTCTCATGATTATTTTTATGGACCTTTATTATTTACGGTATTTGTAGACTTGGAATTTTCTTAGGAAGTCTTGGGATAGGTTTTAATGTCTGAGGACCAATCTGACTGTCAAGTTTTATTTTCTTCAGATTACACAGAAAAATGCCACAATTAGCAAACCCTTCTAAAAGTAAAAACTGATTCTACCGATATTACATAAAATGGTAAATATTTTTGAGGCAAATTTCTTTGGAACAGTGTGCTGAGTCCAAGAACATATGAATTTTCTATCACTTCCAGTTATATGCTAAAGGTCCTAGCAAAAGGGTCTGGGAAACAAAAGCTGAAAGGAAGCTTAGGGTTGAGCAGCACATTCGTCTCTTCCCTATAGGATACAGGAATACCTTAGGATGGCTCGTAAAGTTCACTTTCTAAAGCAAAATGCTTTCTCTGTTCTTTGCCTAAGGCTAAGAGATATTCTTAATCTTAAAATATAACCCATTGTAAGATTTTTAAATTATGAAACATCTATAACATTGGAACAGTATGTAAAATTATATTTCTTATACTTCTGTATTCAAAAAATGTTATTGAATTAGTTCTGTACATGCACACACATTGCTATTGTTGTTATTATTTTGGGGATGAAGTCTCTTTATATTGCTGTGGCTGGTCTCAAACTCCTGGGCTCAAGTGATCTTTAAGTGTCAGCTTCCAAAGTAGCTGGGACTATAGAGAGGACCACCATGCCCAGAATACACAGACATTTTAAATAAATAAAAGAGATACATTTTCAATTCAGTGTGTAATCCTCCTGGATCTAATGTCTTTCTGCCATGTCTGTCTCCTGTATATAAACACTATCTTGAATTCATATCTATCATTCCTATGCATTTCTTTGTACCTCTGCTCCATAAGTATGTGTCCATAATGAATATATAGTATTGTTGTGCATGTTTAAAAACTTTAAATCCTTTCATACATATAGCTGGCCTTATTCACCTTGTTGTGTAGATTATTTCATGTTCATGCATACAGAACGTTCATTGAAACTCTATTGTTTTCCACTACGTGAATATTCTATGATTTATTTATCAACCCTCTCTCCCTTGGCCAAGCAGTTTGAGGAAAGGACAATTTAAAGTCATATCTTTATAATTTGTTGGCCAAGAAGAACACCAAGGATGCCAGGAATTGATATTTTAATTCCTGCCTTTCTCTGTGTGCTTTCAGTTGTTTTACACCTTCCTTTATATTTTGGCCTGGTCTTCTGGGAAGACGTTAAGATGATTCATTAACGAAAATACCTCCACAGACATGAATACCTATTCTATCTTAGGGTAGAGATAAATGTAAACCAGATATTGGCCAACAAATAGATGACCTGTCAAGACTATAACTGTCAAATTATGTGCATTCATATCAGTAATGCAATATCTGTGGGTTTTATGGAATGCATGCATTTGTTATATTGCAATGTTTACTTTTAAAAGACCATGGTATAAGGTTATCAAAAATTATAGCTAATATGAATTTAATTGCTCTTGGTTATTCGCTTATTCAAATGTATGTTTTTCTTATTTGCCATAGTTATACATTTACTTTTTAAAATTTTTTGTGACAGCAATACATTTTAGAACAAAAGCATTAGAGATCATTATATACTGATGCTTTTACTATGGTACTCATAGTATTACACTATTTTGCTTAATTATTGCTACTATTGTAGATGGAATATGATAAGATTGAAATTGTTTGCCATTCTCAATGAAAGAAAAGGAACTGAATAATCAACTATGTGTCATTCCTTATCATAATAAACAATATTGTTGTGAGCTATCAGCTTCCTGTGTTTCCACGAAAGCTGTAATCTATGACTTGCCTCTATAATTTTGTTAATTTTTAGCAACTAGAACCTTCTTGTGTTAATAGATAAACTCCACTAATAATTAAATTATTCTAGTGACTCCATTGTTCTTAGGGTAGAAAATATGTCTCTGAGTTTTTTCTTTTTTTTCTTTATGAATAAATTCTGATTAGAGAAAATTGGATTTTAACATTTGACTAAATCATCATCTATAAGCTAAATGAGGTTTCAGCTGATTAATCTGAATATTACTAGAAGACTCTTTTGTGACAAATAAAGTATACCTTTTAGAAAAGATCAAGAACTTGTGAGCCAAGAAATTTCAAACCTAAAATAATAATATATTCTATAAAGTTTAAAGTAGAATTTTCAATTATAAGGTAATTGGAATACATTGTAAATGACTACAGCTTCTCTCTCTTTCTTTCTCTCTCTCTTTCTTTACTGTGATCCAGAAATGACCATATTGATTTTTGAGATTTTTTGTTAAAAGAAAAGCACTGAGATTAAATTTCATGGCTTGGGGAATCGTGGGTTAACCAGTAATGGCCGAGAGATGCTCTGAAGGCCACAGCTTATCTGCTGGTTGTTGCTTCACATGCTGACATCTGTTTTTAGAGCTGTCTCTTCTTTTCACTTAAGACAATGATGTTGTGGTTTGTTTTATTCAGATCAAATTTTCAGAATCGGACTACTTTGGCAATGTCCTGCAAACCCGCAAGTATCTAGCACAGTCTGATTTCTTCTGGCTAAGAAAAGCTGTTCCAAAAACAGAGTGAGTATTAAAACAAAAAGAAAGGGAAATAGATAAATATGTTGGTGGGAAGTGGAATCTCTTTAGATTAAACTTCGTAATTCCCCTCCAGTCAGAGTAGCTGGCTTGCCAGTTGTTTTGTCTGAGAAAAATCTGTGTCCTGTTTTGCCAACTCTTATTTCTGATATGAGATTTAGATCTTCAGTCTAATTATGCATTTCATAGCATCAACGCATATTGGAATAAGGCTTATTAGGGTGCAGACATTAAAGTTATTTCTAGATCTAGTTATAAATATAAATGCATGTATTATCATGTATATATCCAGATTTTTTATACTTGGATTGAAACTTTTGAATCTTTAATGAAGAATAAATACTTTAGAAATAAATATGATTAGAAATGTAGTAGAAATTGTATAGTTGTGAAGCAGCTCAAAGATGGTTGTTAAGGTAATGCATGTCAAAGAATGGATAGCTATGTTCTTTTCATTGAATACTGTTATGATTCCTTTATTTTGCTCCTATCTGACTGTAAGAACTTTCCCTGGTAATGGAAGGACTTCCTTACAAACGTTTGGGTTGAGGGTCAGCGAGCCATGACTTTCTCTCCTAGCAAAACAGTGGTGATGGTGCCGGTAATGATGCTGGTGCTGATAGCACCTCACAGTGATGTGTTTGCAATATGCCAAGACGGTTTACAATGTTTCATTCATTTGGTCCTCATGTTCACCTGGGAGGTGTAGCTACCTTTATTCTTACCTTAGGAATGAGTCAATGGACGGTAATGAAGAAATTCTTCATCTCAGGTTTTGAGTACTTTTCATTCTGCCTGCTGGTGCTTTGGCTCCTGGGACCAGGCCGTCTGCTGCTTCTGGCCTACTTCTTCAGTGCTCTTTTCCTCTGTCTTCTCCAGGTTGGATAATTTCTATTGATCTATTTTTAACTCTAGATTTCCATGTGTTTTTGTTTTTATATAGATTCTGTTTCTGTGCTGTGATTATTTGTTGAGTCATTGTCATTATATTTACCATTAATGATTTGAATATAGTTTGACTCTTTGAACCAACATGCAATGGCCACTTTTGCATCTTTGCCAAATCCAATTGTCCAGGCTCGCTTACTGTCAGTTTCTGTACATGCGTTCCCTTGTTCTTTCTCTCTGCATGCCATATTTCTTATTGTTGAAAATAACATTTTAGATAATATGGCAGCATTGGATTCTCATGTACTTTTTCTGAGACTTTTTAAAAAGAGTGGCTTTCCTGGCATTACACTGAAAAATGTGTCTTTCCTGCAGTAAGTGGTTGTGGATGTCTACGCTTGATTCTTTAGTTGTTAATTTTATTTTCCTGCCTCACGTCTTGGTGACTATACTTGTGTCTAGTTTAATGTCCAACAAGTGGTTAGGGCAGAAAGGTGTTTGTGCTCAAACACCTTGAACCTAGAAAGCTTCTACCTCTACCAGTTGCTCTGGGGGTACTTGGGAGTGCCTTCATTGTCACAACCAGCTTTCCATCTGCCTTAGATTTTACCTTGCACTGGGCGCTATCTGGTCTCCCCTGCACTTGCACCTAGTTTTCTACCCAACCAGAGATATGTGGAGAGCTTCTTTAGACCTTCTATGACTCCTTCACTTTCATGATCTCCCTTTTAAATTTTTTGTTGGGTTTTTCTCGTTAGTGTTCTACCAAGTTGGCCACTTTTATCTGACAAAGCTCCAGATGCATCACTACCCCTCAGGGGAGTCCACCCCATGCAACAGCAAAGCTGCTGATTTTTCAGGTGGCCTCATCCAAAGAAAACTTAGTTCCAACTCACTTGAAAGGACAGGAGCAGTCCCATGCAAGAAGGCCAAAGAATCTCGCTGTTTACTCCCTAGCTCTAGCAGTGGCTTGGGACTTAATGGGTTTTAATTTATTATTTGTCTTTGATCAGTTATCAGAGTCCTAAAATGATTGTTGGTTATTTTGTTCAGTTGTATGCTTGATATTTTTGTGGAAAGGATTTCTCTACCTTTTGATGCCATCATACCAGGAAGTCTGCCTTCAGTGGTTAAACTTTCTCACTGCCTGACATATCCAAGTTTCCAGATCTTTAGTTGGCTCTTTTTACACTGTTTTGAACTACTGTTACCATCTCCTTCAGAGTTTCACTCTATCCTGGTTTCTAGAAACTCTAGGACCCCTTGAGTTACGCTGTTACCTTGGCTTAGCTGTTACCTTTTCCTCTTATGCACCCGTGTAGCAGTCTCCACCCTTTGCTCTTCAAACTTATTTATAACATACCCCTAGAAAGTTATGTGTAAGTTATGCACTTTGAGGAGTAACCTAAAGCTGAGTGAGTCTTGTACTTATTCTTAACTCCAATCAAAAGCACAAAGGAAAAAGCAGTGTTCGAACTACTTTGCTAGTAACAAATGATATTGTAAGGCCATCTGCTTCACGGTTTTTGGTTTGTTCTTCTCATCATACTTTCTCAGTCTGCCTATTCTGTTTTATTCTCAATCTAAATTATTTAACAGATTTTTATGTTTAGAGGTCTAAAATTTGATGACTCAAATCTAATGACTTCACCAGATGATTTTCAGTATGACAGTCTACATGTAGTAGGATTGTCACAGATCTGTGTAAATCATCCCACATGTTCATAGACTAATTCAGATCACTTCAAATTTTAAAAAAAACTTGTAGAAAATTCAAGACTTTCCCCAGTGTCTTTCTGAATTTTTATGGTCTTCTCAGGAATTCCTTCTTTTTGGAGATGGTGTCAGTTTAATTCTTCAGTTTCAAAATGTTGGTTTTCATTTGGGTGCATAGCAGAGCCTGAGTTGCTAATGAAAAACTCCTAAGTGTGTCACCTTCAACATTATTCTAACATACTGATGGACTGTCAGATTGTAATGGTCTTGACTGTTGCTAGTATTTTATTCATGCCTTGGAAAATGCTGGGCGACTTCCTGGTGGTAGGCAAGATGTTTGATTTGTACAGTTCTTTCATCCATCAACGAAAAACAATTACAGCCTGTATCACTTAGTGTTTACTAGAGAAACGGATATAATACAAGGTCTACAAATATATAAGAATTTACAAGATTGGCTTACAATGGCTGCCCACAGAGTCAGATGTGGAAGCGGGCAGGGAGTCTGTCTGCACACTGGAGATGCAAAGGATCCATTTGAAGGGCTGGAGCTCAGTATAGTGTCTTATGTGAGTCCATATCAGGAAACTGATGCGTCTGCAATGGAAGGCTGAGTAGTCTATGTGGAAGGCTGAAGGAGCTACGCTAGAAGCCAGGAGATGATGCCCAAGGTGAAGGGAAGGCTGGAGCCCCAAAGAAACAGAAGCAGAATCATTTTTGTTCATTTCCCCTTTACACCATCCAGGGGACAAGCTGCCCTAAAATGTGGAATTGCTGATCCAATTTAGTTGCGCTTCTCTTACTCAAGTTAACACAATCAATCAACCATCACATAGTCATTTCTCAGTATTGGCAGGTGGTTGGTTCCAGGACATCCTGCAGACACCCAGATCAAAGGCTGCTAAAATCTCTTATACAAAATGATGTAGTATTTGCATGTTACCTATGCATAGCTTCCCATATAACTTAAATAATCTCTAGATTATTTGTAATACCAAATACAATGTAAATGCTATGTATATATTTGTTGTAATGTATTTTTAGGGAACAATGACAAGAAAAAGTCTGCCTATTGAGTACAGATGTATTTTTCTTTTTCACCTGCCAACATGGAACCTATAGAGGTGGACAGCTGACTCTATGTTTTTCAGAAAGATGTTAAACTGGTTCAAGTTTGGAAAAAGTTCTCTAAGCATGAAAATTAGTGTTACGCTTATAATTCTTATTCCACAGACCATGTGGAAAATAAAGAAATTGAAGGTCCTGCTCACATGGTAAAGTGATAGACACTCAATTTCTTTCTTTCTTCTTTAGAGGAAATATCTGGCTCTTTTCGAGCACTGTAGGGAATTTTAGCTTCCTGATACACACTGGTTTTAATCGACATCTTTTAGTTCTGAAAATTGATGAGTTAATCGAGTGGGGATGATTGTGGAGCAGCTCCTCAATGCTAGTTTACTTTGTTATCTTTTGTGCTAGTTTACTATGAACAGCACATCATGATTATATTTCCACAGTCCTGAAATAACATTTGGCTTCTTTGTGGGGATAGGAGATAAATACCCTTTATCCTTCATTCTCATGGAATCCATTTTAGCTTCACTAATGTGCATTAAGAAGTTTCTAAGGCAGTGGGAAATGTCAGCAAGAATGAAATTAATTGGCTGGTCATCCCCGAAGGTACATATTTGGGGGTTCTCAGAATTGTCACTTCATCAGTTTGCTTAAAAATAGAGGATTTACTTTACTGCTTGGCTTGAATCAAAAGTAATTTCTTTCCTGCAGAATCTTTTTCTTTGAGAGAAATGACTTTAAGTCAGCTTCTCTATTAACTCACTCTCGTTCTATGGTGACTGGCCATGTCTAGATTCTCCTTCTCTATGTTGAAATATATGTAAAAGTATATCAAATATCTATCCAAATTATGGTCCTGCCAATAATTGTTGTTTGTGAAATCATTTTCTATAGCATGGAATGTGAGTTATATATAATCTTCAGGATTTTATTAACAATGGAATAGATGCTCAACGGGTTTTCCACATTCTATAGGTTACTTTTTAGAATTGATAAGTAAAATGCAAACCATTAGTCTGATGTGTATCTATTATATATGGCCCAAGATAAATCAAACACTAATGTCTTTCCTTCACATTATTGTATTTGGCCACTATGTTCTATTTATCCTTTTCGTTGTCCAGTATAATTCTACTCTCATTTTGAGAGTTGGAATTGATATGAAGCTTCTCCCTATTCTATCCGTTAAGTCCTCTAAACACAGGTGCAGGAACACCCCACAGATATAGTGTGTTAATCAGCTTCTGTGTTAGTGGAACTTAAAGGAGAAGAAATCTAATTTGACCCATTTTTTTCAGTACATGTTTAACTGTTTTGAAGGCAAAGGTCATAGTAGAGCAAAGCTGCTCATTTGATGACAGTTTGGAAGCAGAGCCGGGGATGAGTACTAGCAGGGGATTTACCTCCAAAGGAAGGGCTGCAGGGGCCCCTTCCACCTCCTAACAGTGCGTTCATCTGTGAGCCTCAGTGAGTTTCTCCATTAAACATAGCACCCCCATTGTCCAGGAATCTTTCCTTGATTGTTACATATAGTAAGAAGAATTTAAATCACTGCAATGATATTTTTTATCTAGTAGATGTATGCATAGCAATAAATTCATTTTAATATGGTTAGTGATCTTTTGCTTAGAACCTCCTACTGGGACGATAGTCTCAGCTCAGAAGGAATTTAAGATCTTGTTGGGCGATAAGTTGTACAAATCCAGGCGCCTTCAATGCGCAATCAGCTAACGCATGGCTGACCTAGACAAGTGTAAGCGATAAGGGGTAGTGGCAACCTTGGAGAACAAGTGACTGCACATTCCCCTTAAACAAATTCCAACTCAGAGCTTTCTTATACCATTATGATAGGCAAAACAAACAGTTTTCTGGGAAAATTCAGCCTATTAGGTAGGACTTAGTCTGTGGACAGTCAACCTTTCAGTGTTCCAGTTACCTATAGCTGCATGACAAACCACCCCAAATTTAAAAGGTTAAAGCACCAGTACTTATCTTCTCCCTCTCATGGTTCTGGAGGTCACTAGGCTCAGTGGTGTGGTTCTTTCTTTTGACGCTTCATGTAGTTGTAGTCAGACAGTGGCTTGGGTTGGAGTCATATGGAAGGCTGCCTCTTTCACATGCCTAATGGTTGACTCTGGTTGTAGCTGGAGCCCCTACATATGACTTCTGCATGTATCTCTGGCTTCAATAAACTGAAGAACAAGCTTCCCGAGAGAGAGCTGGAAAGAAGGGAGAGAACACTTGTATGCATTCGGGGAGGTTGTATGGCCCTTAATTGCTTATCCTTGGAAGTCACAGATTGTAATTTCCACTACATCTTACTCTTTACAAGTGTATTACTAAGACTCGCCCAAAATCAAGAGGAGAGGAATTTAGACTCCACCTCTTCTTAATGGGAGGAATGCAAGCAAGTTTGCAAATATGTGTTAAAACTAGCACACGTAGGTTTATTTTAGAGAATAGTAAAATTGAATATATAGTAAACTTGGATATAATAAAGGAGATGTACAGAATGTTGAAGAGCTGGTTTTGCATGGGCACTGAACAAGCGGAAGTGATAATAGTATCAAATCCTGGTAGGGTCGACTGGTGAAGCTGTTTAATATGAGCTTGGGAGGGGAGTAATCAAGGCTCCAAATGTACCCTTGAGTCAGATTCAGGAATGGTAACATCATGTATCTGAGGTAAAACGTTTTAGTTTTCTTTGCTGAAGTTTCAAAAGTCCTATCAGTGTCTCATTTCAGAGATTGATTGATTATTTTGTATTTTCCACCTTTGTCTATCAGTAGTTAGTTTGCTGCATGGTACTTATTGTAATATTTTGAAATTTTATTCTTTGCTAAAAAGAGTAGAGTTAGGGAGGATGGGAAGAGAAGGGACGAGCTCCAGGAATACACAAGATCTATTGTATATATTTTGGTTTAACCCAGTGTTATTCAGTAACCAAGTTGAGAAGTACATGGATTCTCCTTTAACCTACAATCCCTGGGTTCTTTGGGTAGAGTTTAGTTTCCTATTGTTGCTCTAACAAATTATCACAGTTGTAATAACTTAAAGCAATATACATTTATCTTATAGTTCTGCATATCAGAAATGTGGACTGGCTTAGTTGGTTTCTCTGCTTTGAGGTTCAGATAGCTGAAATCAAGGGGTTAGCTTGGCTAGGTTTTATCAGGTGCTTCTGCAAGGGCTCCCTTTTCAAGATTATTGGTGGTGGAATCCAGTTCCTTGTGGTTGTAAGTTTGAGGTCTTTACTTTGCTGGCTGTTGCCTGGGAGCCACTCTTTGCTCCTAGAGACTTTTCTCTGGTGGCTTCTAAACCTTAGAGCCAGCAAAAATGTATCAAATTCTGTTCACCTTTGGGCTCTCCCTGACTTTACATCTGCAGGAGCTCTTCTGACCACCTCCTCCGTGTCTCTTAGATTCCAATAAAAAAAACTTGTCTGCTTTAAGGATTCATGTGATTAGAGCAAATCTACCTGGACAATCCAAGATAAACTCCCTATTTTAAAGTTTTAAACTTTAATTAAATCTGCAATGTGGTGTTGACAGTGCAATGTAACATACTGACAAGATCCTGGGGATTAGGATGTGACTGTAGATTTAGTTACTATAGGTAGCAAGTCTAGGTCTATAAAGTTGCTTTCTTTTCTACCTGTTTTCTCGAGAAAGGACAGCCAATGAGTTTATTAAACATTGGGACTTCACTGAAATATTTGCCTTAAATATGAAGTGAAAAAATACATTCTATGGAAATAAGTCTAGGTTTCAGTTTTGACAAGGTGCTCTCTTTCTTGATTTCTGGGTATGTCTTTAATATAATGCTCATGATAACTGCTTTGAAGTCAGATGAACCAGACCTTGTGCAAGCATATAATGCTTCTAGGTCTAATTGTCCTCATCTGTGAAATGAGCTAATCTATAGTTGCTATGGGGAAAATACCTGTGAATAAAGTGCTTAGGATAAAATAAGTGCTTAGTGGATGTTTTAGTTACTTTTCTCATTGCTCAGACAAAATACCCAACACCCAAAAGTTAGGGAGGAAAGGTTTATTTAGCTCAGAGTTTTCAGAGGTTTCACTCTATAATGGGCTGGCAGAAGGGCATCACAGAGGAGAAACAGTGCACGGTGGGCAGAAGGCAGCAAAGCAACAAGGGACGGCCACAGCCCTTTCAATCCCTTATATTTTATCCTGACTACTTAGAGTGAGTAGCACTCACACCCTTAACCCTACTGCCCCGATCCTAGCATTGCGCCGTGAATCAATTCCAGCATCATATATCCTAGATTCAGTTACCTCTCAAAAAGCCCCACCTATGACTGCATGAGGCTTTGGAGGGACCTCTAGACACAAGCCATATCAGTGGACGTTAGTTAATAATAAAGATGATAATAAAAAGGAGACATACGCATAGACTTTCTTAGAGGTTGGAAGAAGGTGTGAGTGGACGCACTAGAGTCAGAAGTTGAGTTTTCTGTCAGTTTCATAATAGCTTGATGTGAATTAATTATTAGTTTGGCACACAGTAATTATTTTCTTAGACAAAAGTGAGTAAAACAGTTGCTTTGAAAAAGATATTTATACAAGTTTTTTTTTTATTTCTTTCTGCGGTGTTAGAGATTAAAGCCAGGGTATCAGGCATGCTAAGTAAGCCTTGTAGTACTGAGCCCTATACAAGTTTATTTTTGAGCAGTTTAGTTTAAGATGAATTGCTTGGTTTCAATCACAAAGATAAAGGGCATAAAACTCACAAAGGTCTAAACTGAGGGTTGGCAAGCTTCAGCTTGTGGGCTGAGTCTTACCTGCTCTCTATTTTCATATAGCCCCGGCACCAGGGGTACTTTCTATAGATAAGTGTTTGACATTGGGTGATGATGGGAAGCAATAACTTTGAACTACAATTAAGCAAAATGTTTTCCTACACCGAAGAATTCCATTCTTCTCATTAATATTTCTGTACTATAAAAATTGTACTTGATTATTATATTTGTCAGTACAATATAAATTTGTGGAAAGTTTGTTCTCAGATATCTATATAATTTCCTTGGCCTTGCCTATTTTCCCACAAAGTCTAAAATGTTTACAGTATGACTTATATATAGAAAAAAGTTTCCGTCCTGATCTAAGTAAACTACTGTGTGTTCAAGATGAAAGGTGTAGACTGTTTACAGCTGTAAGGAACTCCCAAGATCACCTAATCCAGTTCTTTAACTTTATGGATAAAACCATAGCCCAGCAATGTCAAGGACTATTCCAACACGCCTCAACTAGCTAGTGATAGAGACAACACCAGTTGTTGAATGTTTTGCCACTTAAATCAGTAACCTTTTCATTGGAGCAAGTAGACTCTCTGGGTAGCATAATGATACTTTAGTCATCTCTCTTCAAACGCATCTCTGTGTTGTCACCAATTGCAAGCATTTTAATGAACAGTATTATGGTTTATATCTGGATGCCCCACCAAGGCTCATGTGCTCAGAAGCGGGGCTTGTGGAAGGTGATTCGATCGCAGGCATAGTACAGCTGGTTTGCAGTTGGGAGTGGGGCCTGGGCAGAGGAGCTGTTCCTTGCCGCTCTGCTTCCCAGCTGCCATGCAAGCAGCTTTGCTTCTTCTATGCTGCTGTGACATGCTGCCCTGCTTTGGCGCCAGCAGATGATGGACTCAAACATCAGCCAAAATAACCCTCTCCTCCCTTGAGTTGTAGGTGTTCGATATTGTGTTCTAGCAATGAGAAAAGTGACAAAGACAGACAGCTCAGAGGCAATGTAGCATAGACATGTAGCTGTCCCTTGGACCTATTGAACAGGGCCTGGCAAACTTCAGCCTGTTGCTGTTTCCATCTGCAGGGAGAGCCCTCTGTATTCTAGGAGTTCTCACTGAAGCTTTTTCTGGGGCCCTGGTGCTGACTTTGTCTGTTTAGTTACTAACAGTGAATAACCAGAATAACTAGGCATGTTAATATGTTCTCACTAAACTATGTTCAGTTTAGGGTGAGATTGTTTATTGAGCAGAACGGCGGCCCTAACTGAGGCACTAATTTCCCCTTGTGCCCAGCATCCCCACTGTTCTATGGTTATCTGCTAGTAGGTGCAGTTGTACCATGTTTGTCTTTACCACCATCTTGCCTAGGCAAAGATCATCACCCTGGTGTTTGTTTCTCTTCCCACAGGTGGTTTACAAACCCAACAACTGTCAATGCCTTCTATAGTGCATCTACCAACCAGATCCGTGAGTACTGGCTATGTGTTTTGTTGTTAGTTTGGTATCAAATAGAAGGAACTTTTCAATGCATATAATGAAAGGCCAGACATTCTTTATTTTCTCCCAAAAGTGACCAGGCATGTTGATGAAAGATGATTATTCTTGCTGGGTTCTCCTCATCTCCCCACGTCTTCATAATGACATACCTAATGCTCAGCCCCGGTGCCTCTTCTCTTTGCCTCTGTTCTCTCTCTTTGCTGGCTTTCTTGTGTAACATCTAACCTCATGGTTTCAATCACATTTCTACACTGTTGAATGGAGCAAGTGGAATTTACTACTCTTGCTCAGGCCACCACGACCTCCCACCTGTATTGTGCCAATAGCTTTCTCACTGGCCTCCCTTCTTCTGTGCTCACTCCCTGCAGTCATTTAAGATGTTTTATAATATCATGTCACTCCTTTGTGTAGGGCATTTTGCCGGAATCTCATCTTGCTCAGCTTAAGAAACAAATTGCTTCCAATGGCCTAGAGCAATGGTGGCGAACCTATGGCACACATGCCGCAGCAGGCTGTATGTTATCACGAAAAACTCTAAAGGGTTTGCCATCATTGGCCTTGGCCCAAGAGGCTTGCTCTCATTCTGCCTTTATCTCCTCCTGTACTCCATCTCACCCTCACTTCCAGTCCTACTAGTCTCCTTCATGTTCCTAGAGGGCTTATGATGCACTGCTCCCTTAAGGCATTTACATTTGGGGTTTGCTTTCATTTGAACAACTTTCCAAGTGATATTCATGGTTCATATTCCCACTTTAAGTCTTTGCTCATAGGATACCCTCCCAGTGAGGCATTTGGCCTGCCCTCTGGCCAGAGCGCCACGCTGTGTAGGGCTTCTGAGCTGTCCCGTGCCTGTACAGCACTCTAGGAACAGAGGGCAGGGGGCACAGCCTAAGGGCTGTGGCTTTTCGCTACCAGAGTCACCCTCCTGTGGTCTCTATTGAAAAGGGAAGTCCTTGCAGGACTGTGGCCTGTGAGAATAATGAACAGAAGGAAAACAAGCAGATGGTGCTAATGTTTTATTTCTACATTAATTTATATAGCCAAATAAGTTGTTAAATATTTTTAATGTCACTCCTTACTATATAAATATTCATTATCAGGAAAATACTATGGCTTTCTTAAGGTCCTATGCTCCAATTTGTGAACTAAGCTGCATATGTTCTATGGAAACTTAATATTTGAGCTATTAATTATAACTAAAGTTTATAATATTATTTAAATGTAATTATACTAGTGTTTAAAATATTCTTTTGGTCAATAAACTTATAATCATAATTGAATTATAGACAAAGCAACAGAAAACCAACAATATTTGTTGCATTTCATATTGATATCTTCAAAATGTATGCTCCGGAGAACACATAAAGACATACAAGATTGATCAAACAATCAGTCATCAACTACTCCTTACCATTCAATGACATAAGTCAATAGTAGAACCATGTTAGCCATCCCGCACATATGTATATACATAGATACTTACATACATACATATATAAATTTTTGCCTCATTCTTTTCTCCTTTCCCTCATCCCCTCTGTTCTTTACTTTTGAACAGATTTCCTTCATAACTCTTAGTTTATGTGCCCATCCCCAGGTTCTTACACCAGTGACACAATACGTTGCCTGAACATGTACCTCTGATTTATTTCACTTATGAGTATGGTGTCTAATTTTGACCATTTGCCTACAAAGGCTCCATATCTGTCCCTCTTTATAGCTCAATAATATTCCATTGTATAAAAATGCCACAGTTTTTTAACCCAGTCTTCTGTGGATGGACATTTGGGTTGCTTCCACAATTTAGCTATTACAAATTGTGTTGCTATAAACATGGGTGCACATATATCAGAGTGATATGATGCTTTCAGATCTTCTGGGAAAATACCCAGAAGGGGAATAGCTGGTTTGAATGGAACCTCTAGACATACTTTGCTGAGGAATCTCCAAACTGCTCTCCACAGTGGTTGCACCAGTCTGCATTCCCACCAGCAGTGTAATAGAGTCCCTATTTCTCCACAGCCTCGCCAGCATTTGTTAATGCTTTTCATTTCTTGTTTTTTGTTTTTTTTTCTTTTTCTTTTTCTGTTGTAGTTGATGTAGTTCTTTTTGCTTTCACACTATAAAAAGAAGTTGTACTACTGACTTAGGTCCCTTTATTGTAAGGAATAGTAGATGATTAATTGTCTGATCAGTTTTGCATGTCTATACCTATTTTCCTGAATATACAATTGGAAATTATCAATATGTAATGCAACAACCATTGATGATTCCCTGTCACCCTATCTGTAACTCAGATTCGATTGTACTAGTCTTATGCTACTTTGTGTATGTTTGTTAATATCTTTTTGGTTTTTTTTATTATACTTTTAAAATAAAAGAATAAATAAAATATTCTTTTGGGCAGTAAAAGTTGCTTATTCATTTTAGAAGAAAATTTTTTTCTTATGTAAAACTTGCTACATACAAAAGAATATGTGGAACATGCTGGCACATATGAAGTTATAAAGTATATAAGAAAATATAGAGTAACTATGGGCCTATAAAGCCATCATTCAATGAAGAATCAGTACATTACTAATACCAGTGCAGTAACCCATCTCTCTCTCTATCCCTGTTCTCTCTCATCCTATAGGTGATGATTATACTGACTTTTGCATTTATTTTCTCCTTTTTTAGAAAAAGTAAAATTTTAACAATTTATGTAGAAATCCCCAAATCACATGGTGTTTAGTTTTAGTTTTTAGCATGAGAAAAATAGTGTTGTGCTATATACAATTTTAAGGAACTGTGTTTTTCAATTCATATTTTATTTTTCATATTTTATTTTATAAATAATTCATATTTTATTTTATATTTATTCATGCACATAGCATATAGTGGTAGGTTTTTCAATGCTGTGTAGTATTTCCTTGTGTGACAGTTCCCTAGATATTATATGTTCTGCTATTGGTAGACCTATGTATCCCTCCTGCCCGCCCAGCCTTTTGTTCTTATGAACATCACTGCTCTGAATATTCTTTTGTATGTCTCCTGAAACAATAAGCAGGTATATATCCAGAAGTGCAATTACTGGCTGGTAGGGCATTTGCAAATGCTCAAATTTTCCAGAGAACAACAAATGTCCTTTAAAGTAGCATGCCAGCCTACAGGAGTGTTTCTGTGGTTCCTCGTCTTTTTCCAGTTCTTGCCATTGTTAGACTCATCAGTGTAATAAATCACCTCTTGTGGAAAAGAAGACAATGGGATAGTCTCTTCAGTGTTTCCACGCCTATTTTCAAATGTCACTGAAGGCTCCTTGCTCCTGTGGGGACTTTAGTGTGTCTAATAAGAGTTCTGCCTTCAGGGTTTACCCCTGCTCTGCCTTTTCCTGGTCTGGGAAGAGCTGATGCTTTCAGAGGTTTACTAGGAAAGAAGCCATTTCAGGGTAACCTAATGGACTCTTGAAAGCTCATGGACAGAGGGGCTTTGAAGTGAACAATTTGAAGCAGTATTTTAATGAAGAGATTCAAGCTGTTTCTATTTTCCTAATGACCAGTGCTTGCTCTTGTTGTAAATTACATTTCCAGGCACGATGACAAGGAACCCTTTGGGTGACTTTTCCCCTCTTTCCTTCCTAATGTTCTGGACTACAAATTAAGACAGGTGGTGTTTCTGCCTACATATCTCCTTACTGGGTTTCCCGGGACTCCCCCCCATAACTCCCCCTTACTGCCTTCTTTTTGCTTCACTGAAGAAATGAAAAATTGAGGTGATTTTCTAAAATGAACATCTTTATTTATTAGGGGCTGATTCTGACAGCATGTGGCCATCTGTTTAATTGGGTTCCACATCTACGTTGTAACTATACTTAGTAGCGTGATTCATGAGAATTTCATTCAGTTCCCATTATCATTTTCTGATTTATGCCACTTAAGTCTGCTTGTACAAGGAGTAGAGACTTGAGCAGAAAATAGACAAATCTATAATGTTGCTATTTTTTCCCAAATCCATACCTGTGTGAAATCCTCTGGTTCATGACCATCTTCAAATGTTCAATTTTTGCAGGGTGGTTGTAGCTTCTTATTTTTCTACCCTTGTTAATCTAGATAGCCCTGTCTTCAGACATAGAGTGTAATGTGAACTCATAATGATTTAAATGTGCCAAGTGAGGAGTTATACTCAGGAGCTATCATATGATCTAATTATATTTCAATTAATAAGATAAAGAGGAAAATAAGGAGCTAAGAGTAGTGGTGCCTTAGCCTGGGTTTCCCTGACTTTTTGATGACTATAAGACTGGACTCTGTGCTTTTTAAAAGGAAAAAGAAGAACCTTGATAGAAGACCTTGAGTGCCACTGATCTAATTGTATTGTCATGGTTGAGATATTTATCCCTGCTGGCCCTATTGTCTTATCTGCCACATGTTGAGTTTCTGTAGCCCATAGAGTTTTGGGTAAGGATTTAATGGGATGAATTTGTGAAGTTGCCAGCACATTTCTGAGGTCAGGGCTTGTACTGCTAAAATGAGCAAGTCAGGCATCCACTCATCCATCCCTGCCATAGCCAGTACATCACAAGAGAAACAGCAGAATATGACTTGGGAGGAAAGTTTTGAACTTTTACTTTCAAAACATTTTGTAAATTAAAACGGTGTTGTTCTATATTCAAAAACTGCAACCAGTTTGGAAAAGTGCTTGCTGTTATCTTCTGTTACCCAGAAATTCCACACTTGGTAAATGGTTCATTATATCCACTAAAAGACATGTACAAGAATATTCATATCAGCTTTATTCATAATATCCAAAATCTGGAAAGGACCTACTCTTCACCAACAAGAGAATAAATAAATAGTGGTCTAGTTATGCAATTGAATATTATACAAAAGTGAGGAAGAAATGGCTTCATACTAAAGTAGATATGAATGCTACCAACTGACTTAATGCTGAATGAAAGAAACCAGGAAGAGTTCTGTTCTGTCCTATGCATATGCAATTCAAGAACAGGCAGATCAATCTGTATGATAGAAATTAAAATAATGACTACTTTTATTGAAGATACTCACTTGGAGTGGAGAGATCTGTCTTGATCTAGGAGTTGGCTGCACAGGTGATACCTGCTAAGATTTCTGCCTTGGGCTGAGAGGTGCAGCTTTTGGTAGAGTGCTTGCCTGGCATGCATGACACCCTGGGTTCAGTCCATGGCACAGGAAAACAAAAAGATTTATACCTTCACTGTATGTAATACTTCAACATGAATAGCAACACTCCCTCCCCCTTTCCCCATAAAAATGTTTAGAACAGCAGATGGTACTTATACATCTCTCGCTTATCGTATAGTAGGTTGCCTCAGGCCGAGACTTCAGAGGTGGAGACCAGGAATTGGCAAATTATTTCTATAAATTGCCATAGAGTAAATATTTCCAGCTTTGTTAGGCATACGGTCATGGTTACAACTTCTCAACTATGCTATTCCAGTCAGCAGTAATTCATAAATGAATGAACATGGCTGTGCTCCAGTAAAACTTTAATTACAAAACAGGCAGCAGGTTGTCTCCTAGATCAAGATGGCACATTTTCTGTGGGCTGTCATTTGCTGATCCCTGGAGTAGAGCCCTGTGAAACGATAGGTTGCTGGGAGCTGTTGAGGTGTATTCTGACCTGCTTCCATAGTTTTTCGGATCTGGTATTGGCGGAAAGGATGAACAGCTCCTGTTTGATTTTCATTTCTGCTAATATGGATTTATTTTTAGAATAAACTATTTCATGTATTCAACATCATTGTATTTACAAAGTGCCTCATTATTTAGTTTTTATCTCCGTATATCTCAAAACATATTAAAGAATTATTTTAAGCAAATAAAATCTTAGCTTGAAAACAAACATGGCCTAAGGACTAAAACCAATGATTTTATTATCTTTGCTGTTTTACACAAAGTACTTGGTTGTCCCAGTATAATCACAGATATTGTGCTAAAGAAGATAAGCCTTTGTCCGGAGGCTGGGCTTATACTGGCATCAAACTATAGAATTAATCCTGAAATCACACATAGATTTGTTTTGCTGTTATGTAAATAACTGCCTCAGAGTGGGAGAACTTCTCATACTTCATTGGCTATGTTTAAAAGTATAAAGGACAAGCCAAGTTAGTGAATATTCACGTGTGGCTTCTATTGGCACAGAATGAAATTAAACTCTTGAATCCATTTACTGTGTTTGGGGACATGGGGAAGCAAGGCTAACATCTAGAATTTGGGGGTAATTGTTCATAATTTTGGACCTAGGTGGGAACTTAAAAGTGGCAACCTAATCCAAATTTCTCATTATTTAGAAAATTTCCCAATACTCAGAGCAGTTCTTAGTAATTTTTGTTCAGGTATTCAGATAATATCTAAAGAGATTCCAGTGATCTTCCATGTCTAGTATCCATACTCCTGAGTAGTACACTTCTATACCAAATAAGGCTTACCTGCGTAACCAACAGAATATTGTGGAAATGACAGAGATGACTTTTGAGGCTAGGTCATAAATGACATCATGGTTTTCACCTTGATCAATCACTCTGAGAGGAACCAAGAACCATATCATGAGGGTAGTCAGGGCATGGGGAGGCCCACAGGTGAAGCAACTTAGGCTCCCTACCCATTTCCAGCACCATGCAAGTGTGCCATCCTGGAAGCAGATCCTCTACTGTAGTCAAGCCCAGGGCAACATTTTTACTGCTATCTCCTGAGAGACCCTGAGACTGACCCACTCAAATAAGCTCCAAATTCCCCACCCAGATGAACCACGAGATAGTAAATGTTCATTGTTGTATGCAACTGTGTTTAGGGATAATGTAGTAGTTTCTTTCTCATTACTGAGACACAATACCTGACATCCCAGCTCTAATGAGGAACGGTTTACTTAGGCTCCTTGCTTGCAGAGGTTTCAGTCCATAGTTGGCTGGCTCTAAGGCAGGGCAGCACAGCAGAGGGTTCTGGTAGACAAGAAAGACCTCAGGGCATGGTGGCCACACCTCCAGGGAGCCATCTTCTCCAACCAGGCTTCAGCTTCCAACATCACATTTGGCTACAAACTCATCAGTGGATGAATCTACTGAAGAGTACCACGCTCCCATGATCCAGTCACCTCCCAAGAGCCCCACCTATGAGCTCATTAGGCTTTGGGGGGACAGCTAGGTATAAATCATAACAGATAATTTGTTACACAGCAAGAAATAACTAATGTAGGCATTACCATGTCAGGTATTGAATTTACCTGATATGGTATGGTATAGTGATTAAAGGTGTTGGCTTTGAAATGGAACATTTTGATTCTGAATCTTGGTTTGACCACTAATCACTTGCAGCCTTGGAGATATTTCTTAACATCCTGAAGCCTCAACTCAATTATTTCTAACATGGAGATACTAATAATGACTCACCTATAGGACTATTGTGCAGATTATATGAGATAATTTATATAATGCTTGAACTAGAGTCTTATTTGTACTGGTACTCATTAAGTCTTAGCTATTACTGGTGTTTACTTTTGAGAGAGACTTGGTACCTAGACATTTGAAGGATACCATACCAAGTATGTATCCAAAGGGTGTGCATTGCTTTCTGGGAGGCACTGCAGGGAGGTAATTAAATCTGGGGAGTCAAGGTTAGATTCACAGTCAAAGTGATGTTTGAGTGGGCTTTGGAAGGAAAAAGAAGTCCACAAGGCAGAGGAGGGAGGCTTGGACATTTAAGAAGGAGTGGCTGATACAAAGAGAAGAGGTAGGGTAAAGCATGGTGCAGGAAGACAGTCAATGACTGTGCTACAGACTGCATGGTAGTTTAGGCAGCAGAAGGAATGATGGGCGATGATATGTAGAAGTAGGTGAAGGACTTGTAGATCATGTTGAGGAAAGGGCCATAATATAGTCCTCTTTGGGAAGTATGAAACTCAAGTTTTGCTTCCTTAGTCTTACTCTTAAAGATAATGGCTTAAAGAGAGGGCAGATTGTGGCTTCTTAGACAAGTTAGGAATTCTGCAAATAGCTCAAGAGAAGTGTAGGGAGGGTCTAACCTTAGACAATGACAGTGATGAGGAGAAGTAATGGGTGAGTAAGTTAAATCCAATAAATCATTCTCAAATAACTGCATAATGACTACTCAGGCTGTACATTTCTGTATTTCCATCTTGCTTTGAAAGACTTCCATCATGTCAATATTGTAATTGTCCTGTGCAGCTACTGTTTTCTAGGAAACCATTAATTTGCCCAGTACTTTTCTGTCTCTAATCTTAATAATAGTTCTATAATCTTGATATTATGGACTCATTTTACAGAAGAGAAAACAGAAGCTCCAAGAGGTGAAGTAACTTGTTGAAGGCTGCAAAGCTAGCAAATTACAGAGCTGGAAGTATAACCTAGTTTACTGATTGAATGCTGTTAATCTTCATGCCACCCTGTTTGGCACTGGGTAAAAATGCAAGGATTACATGAGGTAATGCACGTGAATGAGAAGATTAAGAGCATAATAAAATTATGTTAGAGTAATCATTGTATCATGCTCTTCCCCATTTCACTAGTGAGGGAACTGTTTCTATTTTGATGTGGAAACAGCATGTTGGGGATAGCCAAGGGGCAGATGAGGATCAGAATATCATATGTTTGCCAGGTTTTGCTGACTCCATGTCCAATGGCTGTGGCAGGAAATAGTTTATTATTTCATCCGCTAAGAGTGCTGCTGTCTGCAAGCCATTTGGCTAAATCCATACTCTTTGGATCTTTAGGCTGTGTGGGGAGGTGGAGGGTAGATTATTTGAAGATGCTATTAGCTACCTTAAAGGAATATTTAGATGTGCCCTCTACAAAGATTTACCTCACAAATTTTGCAATGAGATTTAAAAAGTTTTATTAAGTGAGCCAAAGTTAAGTCAGGAACAAACTTCAAATAATTTGCAAAACTGATAGACGATGTGCTCATCAAGCTGGTGGGACATCTGCTTTAACGGTTTTAGGGTGTTCTTTTCCTGTTCGAGTTGAGGAGTCTGGACGTCCTGATAAAGCCCTGCAACCTCAAGGCCTGACCAAGGAAGAATCTAAGAGTAGCATTCTGGGCAGTGTTATGGGAAAACAAAGCTACCATCAATGGGAAAGCCATGTAGTCTCATGGGACTCCAAGTATCCTAGTGAGTCCCAGGACCAAAGTCTATAGGAACCCAGTTGGCCACCTGCAAGGCACTTGTGAGCCCTGTCACAGACACAGTGGACTAGGCAAGTTCACTGCGGGGCTGGTAGTAAAAAGCACGAAATGATTATCAGGGCCAATCTGATTAAAGTGACAAGGTGTGTGAGGGGCACTCAGTGGGAACTACCTGGATGGGAGCCAGAGGGAGGTGAGCATCTGTAGCCTGGAAAACAGCCATGGCACCAGGAGACAGGAAGGCAGGTAGCAATCTCAGTCATTTATCTGTCTTGATGTTCCCCATCTCACTGTCCTTCCTTTAAAAAAATCAATCGTCTTATTTACCTTTACTACAAAGGCAGTCCATATTTGTTTCGGAAAACCCAGAACATTTTCAGATAGGCTAAAATTTGTAAAAAGTTCATGTCATTCAAAAGCAGCCACAGTACAAATTTTGAATAGTGCTAAAACTTGTTCACTATACATATTTTAAAATTTAAGTATATATCCATCCAATAGTACTGCTTATGAATATTGTATCCCCAATATTTTTCCACCTATTACATACCCTTCTAAGTCATCATGTATGAATCTCACCAAATAATAGCACCTTAATTTAATTTCTTTCTGATAGATATTAGGCTTTTTAATTATTATAAAAAATAAAACCATAAATAGTAAGTTTTGTGGCTAAATATTTGTCTAAATCTCAGACGATTTCTTTAGGGCAAATTCCTGGAATCTGAAGGGTTGCTGTGTCAAATGGTATGCCCCATGTAAGGGTTTCAAAATGCATTGTATGAAAGTAGCACCTCAACTAACAATAGGCGCATGTGTTAATGTATTGTGTCTTAGAGATGCTACTGGAGGAGATGAGTAAAGAGTCTTAGTTCTATCTTATCTGATGGATAAGGGGGAAATTGTCCTCATATTTCATTCTTGAGGTTATGACCTCATACCCAGCTGGGGCTCAGTAGACTCACACAAGCATTTGTTGAGTATCTAGCATCTTCCGAAGCCTGGTTTAATATTATTGTTACCGGTGTCATTTTAATGCTTAGGAAGCAACTGTATATATGAAAGGACCTATTAAAGCTTCACAGTAGAGGTAGTGTTTCTTATGGTAGATGTTGAAGTATAGCAGTAGTTCTCAAAGTGGGAACCCTGGACCAGAAGCAGCAGCACAACTTGTAATAAATGGGCATTATCTGCCTTTTCCATGGAATCAGAAACTTTGAGGTTTGGGATCAACAATGTATGTTTTAACACTATTTTAGCTGCCAAATCTCTCTGCAAGATACCTAAGTTTGTAAACTGCTAAGGTATATAAATGCTGTAAAATGCAAAAGAGGCAGAATCAGTTGGATAAATTCGGGGCTCTTCATTCCTTCTGGGTTGCCTGGGACTCTCCAGTTTACACTGATAATCCTGCATTGTGGGAGTCTCTTCAGTCCTGGGCAAACAGGGACAGTTGGTCACTCTGGTAGAGGGGAGAATTCTCTTTGTGTTAGCCTAAAGATAATTATGGCAGAAAAAGAAAGGTCAGCAAAGGAAGGCTTCAAGATGGAGTGCAGATTTCAGAAGCTGCCTTTCTGCTTGTCAGCTCCAGGCCGATAGATGTGGTAGCAGGAGGTTACCTGCAGGAAGCCAGCAGATGGCTGAGGCATTTTACAGACCCCCTTGACAGGAGTCCCAGCTGTGAGAGCTTCATACTCTCTGGAAAGGGAAGGGTTGGCACTCACCAAACTACTACAAGATGCCAACTTGGAAAAAAAGCCACTATTAATCTTAGCAGTGGTGACAATGAAATCCTTTTTCAACAAAAAAATATAACCAAAAGTGCTTTGTAATTGCAGTAATTTTCATGTCCTGACTGATGGCTTCCTAGATTCTAGAAGAAAGGTACCTAGCTTATCTGATTACAAAATCTAATCCTGAATAAGAGGTAACATTCATTCTCTCTTAGAGTGAGCATTCATTCTGAGTTCTTTCAAGGCAGTTGCAATTAAAACTATTTTTGTTCTTTTGTACAGTCATAATTTACAGGCTATATAAAGTTTAATTTTTGAAAGTGTAATCTGAAAACAGTTGAAGTAAACTAATGGAATGCTGTATGCATGGTTTTGAAGAGAGGTGGAGAGCAGAATGAGGCACAAGGCTGATTCATGGATTGGTTAATTTAAACATAAGCAGTTCCTTATGTTTATATATACTCAGATCACCCAGGGGGCTTTTAAGAAACACTCATGTTCAGGACTCCGTGTCAACGATTGTGCCTTTACAGGTTTTTGGGCAGGGAGTGGAAAGTACATATGTTTTTAGGAAAAATGAGGAATTCTACTGTTCAGTTGGGGCCGAGAACAGTTATCCTGATGCCAGCTAATGGGTAGCACTTTACTGCGCAACAGAACACCCTGGAAAGCTGGGTGAAAACTCTGGATTCCATTCCCAGCATTCCTGATTCAGCAGATCTGGATGATGGTAATGTTGTTGGTTTTAGACCATCCTCTGAGAACCAGTGTCCTAAATTATTCCTGCGTTAAGGTCTAACTGATGTTACAAAGTATATCTTCTAGCCCTTAGTGTAGTTATCTCCAAAGTCCTCGGCCAAGTCTCTGCTCCAAAGTCTACTGAACGTCAACTCTCATGTATACAGTACTTCTTTTCTCTATTGAGTTTCAAACATGTTTCAGTTCACAAAAGTCCTCTTTCAAGAGCATGGTAGACTCTCTTCTTCAGGAATTGCAAAGTAGGATTGCCTGGTGATAATCTTTCTCTCTCACTCAATTGTAGGCTCTTTGAGGACTTTTTAAATTCACAACTTACCCATATGTCTTGGTACTTCATAAGATTCAGTCAGTGTTAGTGGTTAATGCTTACGTATAAAAATTATGTCATCCTAATCAGCTCCAACTGTTCTCAAAGTTTTTATTATTGGATTTAAATATATTAACATATCCAAATTTAGGATCATGAAATATTTTCAATTAGTAAACTAAAGAATTAGAAACTACTGCACAGAGCAAATAAAATAATCAAATATGTAAGCATAAGATAATTGCAAGTGAAACTTACCAAGAATTATAGTAATGTTGCTAGGATGATATATCAGTAATAGCCCTGAAATGGGAATTTATACGTGGATTAGTCTGGTAATATAAGATTAGCACTTAAGGTTTTTAGAAAAAATGGTCATAAGATGTACTCAAATAAAGCCATATTAATAGAGCAGCAAACCCATGCAGAAGACCAAATAGTCTATTATCTGACAAAACTAATAATGCAACAGAATATGTTAACATAATCAGTTCCTTAGGAAAAACACTACATTCACCCATACTGAAAGAGCACAGGTAAAGACACATACTCAGTACTTCGGAAACACAGGTGTATCTCTGTAGAATACCACTACAGGGAATACAGAAGCAGATTTTATTCAGTACAAGTTGAGGCTGTTCATCAGTCCACGTATTCTCAAGTCCGTTGGATTCCACTGTGGAATTCTTCCTGTTATATGTTTTGGGGCTGAACTTTGTCTTTTGCTGCTGGCTATGCTACTTCTATTCCAGAGAATGCCAGAGGGGCCTTAAATGAAGAAATTCAATGGTGCTAATTTTTCGAATGAGTCAAAGAGATACTGAATTTAAGAATAAAATGCTCCTAAATTTAGAGGAGTTGGAATTGCTTTGCATCGTGTTAGCAAATTTATAAAAATTTGCTATAGAGAAAGGGAAAAGTCAAGTGCTCTGGGCTTTGAAGATGGACGTTGAAAGTTGGAGGCCTCCTGTTGTGTTAAATCTGACCAAACGTGGAAATAGCAGGAAAGGTTGTAGGAGTCTGACTCACAGTTTTTTTCAAGGAGCATGAGCATTTGTAAGCATCAATATAAAAAACTTCTAAATAACATAAAACTTTGGAAAGTAATGCTTCCAAAATATGTGGTATATGATAATATTCCTGAACCATAATGTTACGATTATGGAGCTTGATGCTGCAGTTAAAAGAAAGCAACAGAAACTGTAGTGATGATACATTATAGTAGTTCAAGGACTTTATATCTTAGTCATTACATCATCAATTTTCTCTCTTCAGCTTATGCCACAATCATAAAATGAGTTCTTTGGGGGGGGGCGTCGGGAGAGCTAAATGGATAGAGTGATAGAACTTGCATAAAACTGGGTAGAGCTTTTCATTTTGTTTATATTTTCATGCTTTGGGGCCTGTGCGTGCTGCTAAGGAGCAAACCTAGGGCTTTGCAGATGTTGTCAGTGAGCCACATATCCAGCTTCATGTCTGCATTCCCACTGACAGTTGATTAGAACAATGTGGTGACATCAAAACTACACTTATGCCAGGAGAGCAAGAGAGAGGAACCAACAAAGTCCCTCATCTAGAAGAGAAAGGAAACCAGAATGTAAATAATGGAACATATCACAGCTCTGGCACTGACTGTGGAAAGTTTAAGAGGTAATGCATGAGCCCTACCAATGAATTGTGCAATGTACTCACAGTTGTAGATAATGTTTCAGTTTTGATCACTGCTTTGCAAGGTGATCCATTCATTCAAGAAATATTTATTGAGCACTTACCATGTGCCAGAGATTCTAGCTCTAAAGATATCTCAGTGAAAGAATACTAAGAATAAAAATACCTTTTATTGTGGAAATCGCAATTCTAGCTGAAAGATAGGTTATTTATACAAAATAAGTAAAATGTGGACTATCATAGGTGGTGGTGTTATGGTGAGTTATAATGCATAAAGGTGGGCAGGACGATATCCCATCCCTTAAAAAAGCACTAGGCGACGCTGTAAGGAAAGGGGAGACTTGAATACAGTAAATACCTGAAGCAAGCTGTGCAGAAGCAGTGGAAAGAAAGTTCTAGATCAGGCAGAGAGGAGTGGAGACAGGGAAATGATGACTTTTTTCATCTTTCTCTGCGTGGGGTGAATTTGCTACTTCTGAGAATATTTGTTTTCTTGAGGTCTGAGCTGTGGGATAGTGGACTAATTTTGTTTCCTTCTTTATATTTTTCTGTACTAAAAATCTGATTCATGTAATTTTACAATAATAAAATGGTCCTGAAACACGGAGCCTTTTAATTTCTTTGGGAAAGCTGTAGTTACAGTCAGGATATGATTTAATGACTGTAAAAGTCAAGTAGTTGAACTTGGGCTAATCACCCACAAAATGTGATCAGTTCTTTGGCAATTATGTTAGAAACAGGAGCACTGTGTGTGTTCTGTGGTCAGCGTTTTGCTGAGCTCCAATTAGGTTAGAAAGTATTCACTGACAGGAGAGTTATAATGAGAGAGTCCAGTAAAAATGAAAGGTTGACCCAAGTAGAAAAGAAAAGCAAGCCCCAGTGGTTTTCTTAGGTGAAAATTTCAAAAAGAAGAATTTTTACTAGCAGTGAGGTTATTACCACATACGATGCTAATATTTGCTTTTGTTAGAATGTACTCATTGAAATTGTATAACTACACTATTGTGTTTGCTAACAGAAACAAATACAAGAGCAAAATAATATGATATAATCTTAGTTGTCTGTTTTTGGATAGCCTTCAGAAGAAACTTCTGTAATACAGACCTTTACTTCCCAAAGAGGTAATTTAATTATGCAAATGGATTACCTTTGAGTAATCAAAATTTAAAATATGATATTTATGTCCAAACCTTTTGACCACCCATTGTCTCAAATCCCAGTTTTCTCCAAAAGCAGCCCCTATAAACCTTTTGATGTGTATCTGATTGGTATTTTTGTATACATATCTATACATTTCACACTGATTGATAGGGGAGTTATTTTTACATAATATTTATATATCTACACCTATACCTTGCTTTATTCCAACAATGAGTCTTACAGATTTTTTTCCATGCTAGAATTTTAAGACTGATTTCTTTTATTTTACTGTATACCAACTAGTCCATAGCATGGCTATACCATGATCAAGTCACTGCCTTCCTATTGGATATTGAGTTTGTTGCATACTTTAATCAGTTCCAAGCAGTGTAGCAATGAGCTCTGCAATACCCTCGTGCGCATGCTTGGGCAGTCGTTTTTATAGCATGGTACCAGGACTAGCAACAACGTCACCTGGGAACTTGTTATTGATGCAGACTGTTGGCCACGCTCCAGACTTACTAACTGAGACTGAGGCTTAACAGTCTGTAGTACTGTAATGAGCCTTCAAGTGCTTCTTAGGTGTAACAGCTGAGAACCACTGGCAAGTGTGTGCACACATACATGCAAATATGTATACAGTCAGTTCTCTTTTACTGTGACATATATAGTCCTAAACATTGCTGAACTATACAAAATTGTATAATAAAACTCACAGGGGTTATAAGAAATATGAGGCCAGACACAACAATTAAAAGCTGGGATCCTAATAAAAATATAGCATAATTTGATACATGTTATATGGGTAAATAATACCGATGCTATAGTAAATATGGCACTTTCCTTTAAAAAGACCTGAAGTTTGCCTGTGGCAGTTGGGAGTGCAGGGTTGCCTTTTATGAGTTACTGGATAGGTGATGGTTGTTTGATATTGGAAGGAAAATTTTGACAGCAGATGACGTGGGTGTGGCTTGTAACCCAGGTGGTGAACTGGAGCAGTTGGTTACATAGAGGTACGTGCACGTGGGGGCATTTTGTGTGTTACTATGTGGCACAGCTCAGTTGCGTGACGTTTTCTGCATTGCTCTAGCCTTTCTCACTGATAGGATTGCTTGTGACTGTGAAATTGGAATTATGCCCCAAATTTTCCTCAGTCTATCGTATTGCAAGAAACTTTTCTTTTACATAAAAGAATATGTTCTATTAAGGCACAACTGACTATATACACATATATGTACTTTTATACATGTGCTATGCAAAAAGCTCTCCATACAGTGAACTCCTGCAGCTTTTCCACTCAATTTTTTTACTTAGTGTTTCTTTGAACATTTCCCCTACATCACATAGATACTAATTTTTATAAAGATGATGATATTTCAAGCTAACTAAATGATCTCCAAAATACTTGCATCATTTTACACTACTCCCCATACTTCTTAAACCCTGGCCAATACTACCTTTTATCAAATGTATTAATTTATGCCAACCCAGTAGTTAAATGTCACATTTCTCTCCCCACCCCCAGCACATAGTCATGCTGAGAGGTGTGCTGCCTGTAGCTAAGCTGACAGGAAAAGAAGCTTTAAGATGTGAAATGGATGAGAGGTACTGCAATGGGAAAGAATGAAATAAAGTGGATATGTGAAAAAACATAAGAAAACCCTATTTAAAATGGAGCAGAAAGAATTTGACTCGCTTATTATTATTATTATTTTTTTACCTGTGCCAACACTTGATGAGATAAGATGCTGAGCTGACCCTGTCGGGATTGCATCTATCACTCTAGCTAGTTGACATCTCCAAAAAATGCAGTTTACACTGTTAATCCACTCACTGCAGCAGAAACACGCCTAGAGGCATCAGATGCTTCTGTTTATCAGTACTGGAATCCAGGGCCCCGACAGGCTGAGGAGACACAGCTGATGGGGTAATGGGATGGCTTTAGCACTGGAGTCTGGGGCCCCTGAATGCAAAAGCTATAGAAACTGAGGCTCATGCAGGTGTCAGATGTTCTGTTAAGAGGTTGGCAGTGAGCAAAACTGCTTCCAGCTGGGCACATTATCACAGAGGGAAGCCATAATGATTTAATAATTAAATCATATTGGTTTATGATCATTGTTCTTATTAGGAGATATCACTGCTTGGGGATGATTTATTGTGTGAAACTGAATTTTCATATAAACAGTGTGATTTACATTTGTATATAATATACACTTGGATATCTACCTGTCCATCTATCTATGTGTCTCCAAATTAGAATGACTTACTGAAAAGAATCACCAAAAATAGCATGAGATATTGACGTCCAATAGCATTTGGATAAGATGCCAAAGATATTTAAGGAAATGTCAAAATTATAAAGATTAATGTAACATTGCCCCTTCAGATTCAGTCATTTTAGGTGCATTTTCCTTTATCTGAAAGCAGCAAGAAGGGAGAATTACTAGCTGAATCAATCTGTTTGCAATTAGTTTTTGTACACCTTGGAATCTCAAACTATATTATTAATAAAGTATATAAAATTACATTTATATAAAAGACTTATGAAATCAACATTTCACTTCTATGAAACTCACTTACTTGGGTCACTTTAACTCATAAAAAGGACTTTCAGTTTCATGAGGTCTACAGCAGCTCCTCTGAAGCAGGCAAGAACCTTAAGGATAGTTCTTTCTCCTCCCTGTCTTTTCTCTCCCTCCCTCCCTCCCTCCCTCCCCTCTCCAGCTGTCATGACTTGTAAGTGCAACTCCTATGACCAACGCAGAGGGCAAAATTTGGTGGTAAGTTGCAAGGGCAAAGCCAAGCATCTCTCCCGCTAATCTTTAGCAGGGCTGGCTACATGACTTGCAGGAGCCAGTGCAAAATGAAAATGCAAGGCCTCCTGTGCAGAGAGCAGAAGAGATTGCCACTTTAGCCCCTGAAGGTGCTAAAATAGAAAGGTTTGTCTTGTCTTTCATGATATCTCTCTTTTGATTT